>JAOTAV010094105.1:0-11072 GCA_026546445.1 Cyclargus thomasi | reverse complement strand
GTTATCAAACTATAATCCTCGAAAAATAGTTATTTTATCATACTTTACTTATGTGTTGATTTTGTAAATAATTAAATAAGCTAATACTTATATAATTTATAGTTTTAACTCGATGTTTTTTTTTCTTAATAAAAATGTTTATGAAATTATAAAGACTATTCACATGCTAAAAATTAGAATAATTTTTATAAACACAGATGTAGCATAGTAAAAGTTTGTGCGTACTAAATTATCTGATTTTAAATAGAATGTTTTTAGCAAGCACCTTTTTTTCTCTGTAAAATATTATTTAACTTGATAAAAACCAGAATACTTGTAGTAAATTTGTAATTCAAAAAATTTTACCTGTGTATTTAACACAGTGTTCTCTACGAAACTAATGATTTATTTAACCTAAAACTCTAAGTTTTTTTTGATATAAATACAGTTGCAAGTATTGAACGCTTTTTCTTTGTTTATGTTTCTTATAACCATCCTTATTAATGTAAAAAACCAGAAGTACGATATTATTCTCGATAACTACTATTATTTAACTAAATTATTTTTACATTCAGTTTTACCAAATTGTCGCTTTATGTATAATTATTAACAACAAAAAACCGAAAGAACAATGATAAAAAATTTAGCTGTATGATGTCTTGTTTTAAGCAATTGTTCTTTTTTTAACCTTTATAGTAACATAACAATCTAAACTCTAATATATCCTATTCTAGGCTAATTAAGACGATCATCTATGGATTGTAATGTCTTTTTTGCAAACAAAAAAACCTTGGAAGCTCTGTAGATAACTATGAAAAAATGGAAGAGTTTTTATTTGCAAAGAAAAATTGATAATTAATTTTTTTTTATTTTTCGCTTTAACTAATTTATAAAATATAAAATTAAAATATGATTACAGGAATCTTAAAATTTATTTTAATGAAAAAAATTAGCTCTAGTGAAATTGAAAAAATTAAATAATTTCTGCTGCAAGAAAATTTTTAAACTATTATCGGATAAAATTCATACTATAAAATAAAATGTTTAAATATTCGAGAAATATTTGACTTATATCAAATAACGATTAAATCAGATTATTTAAAATTCTTCCGAGATCCTAAAACCAAAGAAGATGATTAATTCATCAGAAATAACTCATTTTACTCAATAACTAAAAAGTAAAATAAAAATATAAGGCATTATAGAAAAATTGTAAAAGAATAATAAAATTATCATTTTAAAAACATTTTTCTAATATATGGATATATTATTACAACTTTAATGTATTAAATATAATTAAATTGTTTATGTTCTTTGTTAGTGTTTTTTATTTTTTATTACAATAATAAGAATTTATATTTTAAAAAAATATAGTTTCAATAAACTTATGGCTTTATTTACTTTTAGAAACTTTTTATATTTTCTCAGATTTATTCTTTTTTGTGTAAATATTTTTTAAGTTCCATCTTCTTATTAGCTATCTTTATTAATTTGATAGTTATATTTAAATTTAAATATTTTTTTACACATTTTTAAAAATGAATTCGTATATAGAAAAATTCATGTTATTTTAATAAAATATTTGAATAAAGGTAGCATGAATTTTTTTTTATTTTTTGTACTCTAAATATTTATTAGATTACATTTATTTTGTAAATTTTTTCAAAACTAAAATTTATTTCCATTTTATATACAGTTTATGTTAGAAGTTTTACTACATATCTTATTCTATGAAAATCTTAAAAATTTATATTGTTACATTTTTTAATATATTAATTCAAACAATATAGTAGTTTTAAGTAAATAAGTATAACTAAAGCTAAAAATCAAAAGAGTGCCAAAGAATTTTATAATATAGAAATAATATTAATTTGTTTATTAAAGAAGCTATAATAAAGATCCATATCAATTATTTTTAGAAAAAAAAATTTAAGTGTTTCATTTTACGCAAAAATTAAGATATTTTGATGTTTTCGTTTTTGAAAAAAGATCAAATTTTTTTAAATAAAATTTTTTTAAGTTATCTTTTTACTGAAATATTAAGAAAAAAGATAACTTAAAATCTAATGATTTTTTTAGTTGTCCTAAAAACACTTTTTAAAAATTTACAATTTTTCTTAATTTGAGTTTTACTTATTAGATACTCTTACTATTTCTAATAGACATTTTTATATGTGTTATTAAAATTATTTTTTTTTATTATTCAAGCTAACAAAATTCAAAAATGTTTAATAACAATAACAAATGCAAAAGTTTAATGATGTTCATTGATTTAGTTAAAAAACATATTTTATGCAAAAACAGGATGAATTTAGTAATCTTAAAAATAACTTTTACACAAAAAAAGCACAAATTAGCGGTAAATAAAGCTTACCAGAAACGAAAGTGTTTAAATTACCTTAGGGTTGCATCATAACAGAAACCATTTTAAAACAGTTCATTTATTCGCATTTTATTTGAAGCTTAAATTTAGACTTGTAAATTATAACTATGGTTAAACCCATAGTAATTAAATATTCAACAATTTCATTATGCAAAATATTGAGATCAATTAAACAAGTAAATGTTCTTGTTGTCTAAGAAAGAACATTTTTATTTTATTGAATAACGTTTTTACGCACGTTTTTTATATATAAATCATATGAATTTAGAGAAACGACCTTTTATTAATGAAAGGCGTTTGGTATGATAAAGTTCAAACCAAAAAATCTTATTAGAAATAGTAAACGAAGATGATAATAAATATATTTAAACATTTCTAAATGTCTTTTTGCACAACGTTCTTTTTAAATTTAATTAAAAATATATTAATATTCTATTACTAGTGTTTTTCTTTGTTAGAGAACTTATCTCTTCTAATATGGAACCGCAAAAATCTTCTTAATTATTAATTTAAAATTTTTTACTTCATGAACGTTCTTATCTTGTTCATCATGAGGCAGAATGTTTTGTTATTTATATCTAGTAAATTAAATAAATAAATATTCGTAACAACCAGAAAATCATGCGCTTTGCAAATATGGAATCAGTTTATGTGATAATTTTTGTCTATTTTAAAATTAATTCCTTCTTTTGCGCTTTAAAATTTTTAGTTTTATTTATAATATTGTAATATTTTTAAATTAGTTAAAAGTAAATTATAAGGGGGTATTTTATAAAAACTGAAAGTTTAATCCTATCGTTTTTAATATATTTTTATGCGTTTAAAATTCAGATAAATACTAATATTTTGTAATTCTATGCATCTCTATTTTGAATTTTACTATAGATATAAACATTTTGGGAAAATAGGATTATTTGAACAAAAAAATTTTTCTAAGTCAATTATGGTTTTACTGTAAAGCCGATATAGAAACATTTTTTATAGTAATAATTTCATTTTTCTCCAGACCTAACTGATTCTATTATTACATATCTATATTGGCGCGAATCTCATATATTTCTGTTTAACCTCTACGTATAAATTGCATTTTTTTTGTACCCAAATTGAAACGCCCTGGGTTTTTAGGTTAAATTAGGTAATCATGATATTTTAAAAATCAAATTTCTTTTGCCTCGTGCACATCATTATTAATTTATCTAATAAAAATTTGTCTAGTTTTATCTTTAGTTTCATACATGACTGAGATTTGAAAATGTAAAACTTTACTTTAAATGTATGTGTTAACTATTCGAGTTGAATACAAAAATTTCAATATATAAAAAATTAATAAAAAGTTTATTGAATGATCTGCGATATATAATAAAATTCAATATCTTTTTTATAATGTACAGATTTCTGGGAAAGAAAAAATACTGTAAGTTAAATTAACGTATCAACTAAATATTTTATCTTTGTTTATCCAAAAAACTTACTTAAAACTCCTTTTATTGTTCTTTTTATCTATATAAAATTTTATTTATGAATAAGTTTTTTTTATAAATTGTTTAGGAAAATAAAATAATAATACACATATAAAATTACCTATGATCAGTACTATAATGAAATATATTTTTATTTAATAAATAAAATGAGGTGATTGTTAAATTGACAAGGTAAAAAATTATTTTAAAATATGAAAAAGAAAACAATTTGAAATTCCGAAGCGCTTAACAAGCTCAGAAAGAACAAAGATTGTCGAGACAAACTAGCTATAAATCTTAAAAGAAATTTTACCTGCAATAGAGTATTAAAAAATAGAACTATTGCAGCGCGTCTATAGATATGTCAGTTTTAAAAGAAAAAAAAAAGAAAAGTAGTCATTCATTAAAAATACAGAAAAATCTTAAATGCAACGTTTTTCAAAAAAGGAGATGAAGTATTGAGTACTAATATAGAAGTTAAATAGAAATAAAAAGCCTTCAATTTCATCCTAAAAAAATCACCGAGGATCGCGAAGAAAGAAGAAAATAGATTAAATACTTTAGAAATTGAAAAGAGTAAAGTTCTAAAAATATAAAATAAAAATGTACAAAAAGAAAACAACTTAACCTAATTGATGGGTTTATGAATACATTCGCTTCTCTTAAAAGAAAATTAAAAATTTTTACAAACATTTTAAAAGGTTATATAAAGATCAATAAATGTTAAGATTATTCTTAACTATTATAATTTTAGGTATAAACATTATGATCGTTAAACTTTGAATATGATATATTTACGACCATTTGTTTTTCTAGAAACAAATCCTCCAAATTCTTGTTATAGAGATAAATAAATAGGTTTGATTTGCTTTCGTTGCCATTTTTACAATAACATTCTT
Organism: Cyclargus thomasi; assembly: GCA_026546445.1. Lineage (NCBI taxonomy): Eukaryota > Metazoa > Arthropoda > Insecta > Lepidoptera > Lycaenidae > Cyclargus > Cyclargus thomasi. Next base: position 6,351 of record JAOTAV010094105.1, on the reverse strand, counting down.
TTTGTAATAAACCATCCTTTATATAAACTTAATTTTTTTAAAATCTTACTTCATGTGACCAATAACAGATTATACCATGACACAAATTTTCACTCAAATATTAATTTTTCAGATATAACCAATTAATATTTAAATTCTTTAAAGAAAGCAATTTAACTAACTTGCATGTCTTCTTTTACCTTGTCTATCTCTTTTTTATCTGATAAACATTTTTCTTTTCCACTCTAACTAAATAGAGGTTTCTTTGTATAGTACTTAATTTTGCTACTTTTATTTTAGATGAAATAGTTTGGCCTACTTCGTAAATCTCCCTGGCCTGTTTAACTTTCTAAAGTCTTTTTTATATCTTATAATATGCTCTTATATTTTTGACCCGCTTTTTTCTTTAGTAGCTAAGTTCGGACTGATTTCTACCCCGCCGCGATGCATCTCATTATAGTTTTCAACTATTTTGTGTAATTTACATTTAAAAGGTTTAATAACTTTAAGTATTGCTGTTCGTAGTGTCTTGTTCAGTCTCTCAACAGGTCTATTATACTTGTAATAATATGATAAAAATTCAATATGCTCAATTTTATTTTTATTTAATCTTTATTCAAGTAAAAAGTTTCGTCTTTTAAAGCAAATTTGTATCTGATTAGAATTTTTGTCGAGTCTAGGAGGGTTATTGGGCTATAACCACCTCTTATTTTTTATAAGGGTATTGTAATACCTAAATTATAACAAGTTGTAGTGTAAACATATTTCAGGTATTATAAATTTGACCTTACTAGTATATAGATTTCTTCTAAAAGCCACACAAAGATCTCAAAAGTAAAGAAAGAAAATCTAAATGCTTATTTTTGTTCAATTTTTACATAATCGCATTAAGCTCATCTACTTTAAATAATATAATGTTGCATGTATCTGGTTTAATATATTGAAAGTTCATCTTTTAATTGATTGAGCAGTCAGAAAAAGGTTTTAGCAATATTGGAAAGTATATATCTTGATTTAATAACCTTTCTAGCTACAAGACTATCGACTACTTTTTTAACCGTATTACTTAAGTGCTTTTTATTCGAGAACTTGGAAATGTGATTCTCAATATTATTTTTTGCTCTCTTATTTTTTTTTAATTTCATTTTTAAAGTTAGTAGGCTCAGATTTGTATTGTTTTATTCTAATTTTAATGAGATGTTTTTTAAGATTTTACGAAACTTAATTTTTTCGAGAGTTGTATTGAAAGATTAAATTAATTTTTTTCATTTGTTGTTTATTCTATCATATTTAGTTAAGAAAAAATGTTTATGTGTTTTTTTAATATATTATGAAATCTGTACATAGTAGTATCGATTTGTTCTTTTTTACGCAGAAGTCGTCCAACTTCTTTCTTTTCTAATTTAATAAATTTTCAACTCTATCTCTTAGATATTTTTGAATCGTTAGAGAATAGTTAATATCGTATGAATACAAATGCGTTATGTACAAACTCGCCTTATTTTTTACATTAAAAACTATAGTATTTAATAAACAACAACTTTTGGATAAAACTTTTGAGATATAAAATCGAATATACGATAAATCTCAATTTAAACATAATGCTAAGTTCATTCAAAATTAAATTTAGTTAAACAAATATATTGTTTAAATTAAAATTTTAGGTGCATAGGTAGATAATTTGAAATCTTTTTAACCATAAAGAAATCTGGGCATTGATGTCTTTATATATTACTTTAATTTTTTTTTATGTTTTATTTTGTCATGAAATTCTTTATTATTTTTATAAATTTCAAATAAAAAAGAATAAACATTACATTTAAGAAAGAGGATAAAACAAAAAAATTTGAGATTTAAGAAGAAAGAGAATGATAAATTAATAAATGAAAAAAGAAATATAGTTTTAGATCCTTTACACGAAAATAAAGAGTCTCAATCTTTGGACAATTTTGACTAAATTTTTTGGTGTGAGATATATTTTAATTTTATTTTTTTATTGTTATTAAAACTTTAAATGATAAGCTATTTTTTTAGAATAACTCCTATTCTATATCATATTCTTTAACTATTTCAGCATTTTTCTGTCTTTTACTGATATATTATTGTGGTAATAATAATTCTAGGTTTTAAATAATTAATATTTTTACCCATATATTTTATTGAGAGAGAGAAAAGAAACAAAAAAATTTATAAGTAATTAGAATAATTCATTAAATAATGAAAGAACACACAAGGAAGAAGTCTGAGGTGTCTCAACCTCTAAAAGAAACGATTACTTCTTGAAAAGCTTTTTAGAAGTTGGACTGCTTCCACCTGAACATTACAATTATTTTAAAAGTATCAATCTTTTTTTATTCCACTCGATAAGTTTAAAAAAATTAGATTTCAGATAATAAAGAATGTAATGATGGTTTTTTGTTTCTAAAGCCTCTTTTATATTTCTTTTGTATGTTTCAAGGCTGTTGTTGGTATATTATGTAGAAACTTTACATTCACAATTTAAAATTCAGGTTAATGATTTGATAAACCTATATTAAAGACGAAGTATTTAGCAAACCAGTTATAAATAATAAAACTTTTCTTCGAATAATTCTAAGTTTCACAAATAAAATTTTAAATTGTGGCATTCATCTTTTATATTTTCTAAGGGTTTAAATGCAAATGATAGTATATGCTTACAATGTGCTTTTAAATTGTATTTTTTATATAAAGTCTTTAAAATCACAAATCATTAATTTTACGCTGTAATATTAGGTACATGTAAGACCGATATCCTCTTACATTTACTCCAGTAAAGTAAATTTACATGCTTTTATATAAAACAAACTTAAAATCTAGTGCGATCAATTTTATTTTTGAATTTATGATTATACTTTTTAGGTATTTAAATGTAATATTATATGAATCTTTCTTTATACTTCATTGAAGAAAAATAGGCTAAATTTTTTTCTTTTACCTTTCCATGAATAATGAGCAGCTAAAAATATTTTTTTGGCAAACAAGCAAAAGTAGCATCAATAAACCAGACCAGAGAAATACTCAAATAACCCAAAAAACTATCTGAAATATATATTATTACTTTTTTAGGATCTTCTTTCCAGAATCAAAATTGTATATTAATTCAAAGAGGCTAAATGTTTAACTTCATTAAGAATGTCACACTTGCTTTTAAATTAACATTATGTTGCTTTAATTTTTTGTTTATAGAATTCTTAATATATTTAAAATTTACATTTTTTAAGAACCCCTCTTAATTCTTCACAAGATTACAGGTTAAAACAGTTTTTTTCTATTTCGGTCGTTTCTAGCGCTTTTTGATTTTTTTTATCAGTTTCAACTTTTATAAAATTCCTTTCGTGTTTGTGAGGGATTTTTTTAGCATATTATTAGTTAAATCTATATGAGGTGAACAGTCACATTTTCGGGTTGTATTTCTTCATCAATTATACTATACGACTTTCTTCCTATATTGTATGAAAACCCCTGATAATTTATCTTTATAGTATTTCTCAGGCTTCAGATAATGTATTCCGATAAGTTAATTTTAAAGTTCATTCTAAAAATAGTTAAGATTAATATATAAATTTTTTATAAAAACTTTTTTATTTCATTGATTCGAATATGAAAATACTTTTTCAATAAATTTATCTTTTAAATATTTTTAATTCATTCTGCTCATAAAATAGCACAAGCTGAGAGCAAATTTAACAAATTTTTTGCTTAATTTTCTTATAGATTATTGACTAAAATGCTTAACGATAAAGTTACTTTTATTTTATCGTAGCTCAATGAATCATTAAGTATTGGTTTTTACTAATGTACATAGGTCTAATATTTTTAGTTGTATTTTTTAGAAGTTTTTTAGTAGTATCAAAAATCTTTAAAACATCTTAAATAACGAAACTGTAGTATCCATTAATTTTTTAATGTTTTTTTCTTGCATATCATTCTACTTTAAATGATGATATAAATAAGTTCTATACTCTTATTTACTAAAACCTATTTACATGAGAGCTTTAACAATCTTTTATTCAGCTTTTATGAGGTATTTTTTACAAGGTATAAGAATAGTTATGTCATAAAATAAAACTCCTCCTCTTCTATGTATTAGTATTAACTACCTTTGTACTTTCTTGTTCACTATCCTTTTTGAAAAAAGAAAACGTGAAAACAATTTTTTATTTGTGATTTACTGTGCTGATTGTTCATACCTACTATGGAATCTAAATCTTTCATACACAGAAAATTTCAATTAGAATTTTAGAGAAAAAATACTTACCTTTATGAGATCTAAAATTCAAAAGTTATGAGTTGTTGAGTGAAAACTGAAAAAATTTAGAAAAACATTCACTTTAATACAGTAATATTAAATATAAAAAGTTTTTAATATGAATATTTTTTTTTCCTTTATTAGAAAAAATCAAGACTTAAATTAAAAAATATTTAATAAATATGCATTCTTGCTGTAATTATTAGAAAATACCACTAAGATTTAAGTGAATACTTTAAATCATACCAAAAGAGTGAGATGTAAGTTAAAAAATTTATAATTTTTGTATAAAAAAATTTATTGTAAAACGTTACAGTTATTACTACAAGCCATTTAAAGAGCAAACAACAAAGAATAAATACTGCATATAAAGTTATATATAATACCTTTCGATTTTATAACATATATAATAAAATTTATGTAAAGCAGCGTATTAGTTCATTTGACGAAATGTTTTTTTAGCTTATAAGGGAAGTTTCTTCATTGAGTATAATTTATACGTTTTTAGTGTTATAAGTTTTATATGTGTTGAGATCATGTAAGGACGACTTGTTACTAAATAAAATGTTTATCAGGCATCTAACGTCCTTACACGTAGATCAAAAATAAATGCCGTCAGTATCATTTTTATTTAATAACTATTTCTTAACCTACATTTCATGGGTAATTATTTTAAAGTTATTTAAATATTAAAAATATTAAAAACTTGACAATATAACCCTACTACACTACAATATTGTATTTTTTTTGTTGCTTAAGATTAGGAAGCTCATACGAATATCTTTGCCTATGCCTTCTATTAAGAATATTTATGCCTAGTCGAAGAAAACATACGGTAAAATATGTTTCCCATACTTAGGTATATCTCAACTCAGTCTTTAATATTGCAAGATTTTCTTTGGTTTTATTTAAAAATTTGAATCCTTAGTTGATATAGAATTGTTCAAAATTTGAAAATAAACAAAGCAAAACAACCTTTTATGATACAATTCATAAATGGCTTGCTACACTGAACCTACTTTCTAAAATTCCAAAAAACATCTTTGTTCTTCAGAAAAAAATCATTCAACAACGCTTATTTCTTCAAGTATTAATTTTTATTCATGAGTAAAACTTCTTTTTTTAGGCGAGTAATTATTCTGCAGCGATGGTCGTATCCATTGTATCCTTTGTCCGCCAAAATAGCCCAATAAATCTTTCCGTCATTTTCAGATATATTGTAATCACTTGGAAGTTTGGCACAAAAATTCTCATAAATACAAGATCTAATTTTAAAAACATCAAAATCATGTACACTTCCAGGGTAGCAATCGGAAGCAAATGCGCAAAAACCATTAGGTAGCACAGCAACTTAGTTTTTAAGCAATATATATAGTGTTTTCCACTAATACATTCTTTTACGTCATCAAAAAGAACTGTAGGTTTTTGTATTTCAGATACTGTAGCATCTACAATCAAGACAACTTCTGGGCTATAGATACATTCAATATTTTTTATTAATTACTCATTTTTTTATTGACATGAAAATTTTTGCTACAAAAATTGGTGCAATGACATTGAGTGTTTTAGTGTCTATTATGTTAACCGTTGCACATGAGAAATCAAACGTTTTGTAGATTCTTTCAATATTGTTATAGTGTTTTAGATAAAGTAACACTAATAAGAGTCTGTCCTTTTCCCCAAGTTTTGATTTTCTACCCTTTCCCTTATAGTTTAATGTTAAAGACCCCTGTAACATCTAATATAAAAAAAAGAAACTCGTACTCATCAAAACCAGTACAAATTTTTACTCCATTTTTCTTTACTAAAAAACTTGAAAAATACCTATTTTCTTCTACTTCAATTTCCTGTCAAAGATAAATCCTAAAGAAAAGTCAAAATAATCGTAATCACAGCCATTTGCGCATTTTTACGTTTAATATCTTCATAAAAGTCATTCATATGGGTAGATAGTTTTGTGTTTATAAATTTGATATCAATATTGGTAGAACAATATATATAATGTTTATTAAAAAAGGATTAGTTTTTAAAAGATATAAAAATAAAAACATAACATATTTTTAATGTTAAAACTTAGACTTATCATAAATTCTATATTTTTT
>JAOTAV010094104.1:0-11073 GCA_026546445.1 Cyclargus thomasi | reverse complement strand
CATGAAACGTCAGTCACTATAAAACGTGGTATAACAAAAAAGAATCAGACTTGGAACAACAAAACGCAAATGACAGCTCTGTAATTGACGTAAAATGACAGCTATGTAATGACGTATGGATGATAATTTGATATTTGTAAGAAATCAATATTAATCTGCTTATTTATTGCCATTCAGGCGGAACAAAGTTCGCCGGGTCAGCTAGTACTAATATACAAATCGATAGCCATGAATCATATTCGTCTGACATAAGCAGCTTAATTTGTTTGCCTATTGCCATGCCCCGCGATGGCCGAAGAGCCCTTGCCCCATGTGGTCTTCGGGCATTAAATGTAATGGCGGCATTGCCCCCCGGAGGACGATAGAATCCGATTCTGTTAATATTGGCCTATCGATTTAAATAGTGCCACATACAGGATGTATCAAAGTTATAGTTATGACTAGTGACGTGCGCAATTCGTTGCTTGAAATTTTGTATATCACGGAAACCGTGCATTTTCCCGGGAAAAAATTATCCTATGTGTTGGCTAGACTTAATAGCTGTTAAATAATGAAATATTTATTCGAATCCGTTCAGTAGTTCCGGAGATTAGCGCGTGCAAACAGACAGACAACCTAAGCCCCCCACATTGATTAGTTTGTAAAAATATTAATTGTACATCCACGTAAATTTTACTGTTTTATTATACTCGTATGTATAGATTTCGATTCCAGTATTTAGCATTTAGCATCGAATTTAATATTTTAATAGTATCCAAAAAAATTATAATAATGTTATGTATAGTATTTAGAATTCAGATTTAAGTAACAGAGAATAAGCAAATCGTATTTTTAACAAAAAACGCTATAACTAACCCTCTTAAATTGTTGATGGTCATAACAATTTGCGAAATATCCAAACAATTATAAAACAAAATAGGCACGAACTAGCTTTCGCCGACTTTCACTAAACTGTTCTTTACATATTAGCATGTTAGTTCATGGCACTACAATCTGACGGAAACGATTTATCGGTTACGACTAATTAGTCGGATATATTACACTTTATCGCTTCGTCGCATCCAACAATCGATTAAAACGATAAACAGCGATACAGTAATCTTTAATTACTTAAAAAGATATCTTCGCCCGCATATAAACAGAAATTCCAAAACAAGAAATGGAAAAGATACTACGATTTGGGACGAGGGATAGCAAAAAAAATCGCCCATATGCGGCTCGTGCGAACAAAAACGCACACGTCCATTTCTACCCTTATTACATTCAGATGGGCTACTATTTGAGCAAATAAAAGCACCAAACTTTTTCGATATTTTATCGCAAAACAAGCTTAACATAATTTTTAATATGCGCGTAATAAATCAAAAAGCGTGTCGACAAAAAGGGAGCGCGCTGTATAAGGAAAAATATTTAATTCATAAGCGGCAGGATCACGTAAGCCCGTTTGTGTAAACGATATTTCGTTAAAATAATTAATGGACACCCCATTCTATTAGCGGTAGATTGGATGGGGTGACATGGGGGGTGCTGTGCTATTAATTGGTAGTGCACCTGACATACGGAAAAGTAAGAAAATACGTAAGTCTCCGTTGTGAGTATGTGTGATGTACTCCAGAAGCTACATAGTTGTTTTATGGAGGGTGCAAGCGAGCAGACAGGTTACCTGATGGAAAGAAACTGCCGAAATGAACAGTCGCAGTAGTTGCTGGCTTTTTATGAGGGATTAAGCTACGTAAATAGGGAACAGGAGGATTTTAGATTCTTAAAATGTACCTAGAAATGCGTTCAAATATTTAATAATTAGAGCACTGTATGTGAAATAAATGTTTTTTTTTATTTAACACGGCTCGAAATATCTCCATGCCAAACTCTACGATTTATCAGGGAAGTTAATTTATAACCAGATTGCGGACTCGAGTAATTGGTTGCGTTATGCCATACCCATCCGACAGATCTCGACTCACATGGAATTGTCATATTCGGCGCAAATGATGTCGGTCAACTGGCTAGGTCACAATCCGATGAAACAACCATATAATATACGTTTAGGCGTAAATATGTTTGTATCATTATTGTATAAGTACGAGTACCCGGCAAAGATATAATTTAATTTTCTTTTAGAATTTAATTTACTGTAGCTGGAGGATAAATTATGAGAAACGTCTAATAATATTTCTCTCTTTTAAAGCAATTCTCTAGGGGAAAACAATTTAAAACACGTTAGCGAACGAAGTCGAGAAAAGACGTAACCCAAGGTTGTTTACGCAACTATAAAACGACACCTTAATTTGGTTTTAGATGGTACCTTATGTAATAACTGTAATGATAGCAGACCTTGGGATACAGTTTCATTCGTTCACATTAAATGTATATTTAAAAAATTCGAATAAAAATATGTTTAATTATCGGAGTGCCGAGTGTGAGATTTTTTTTTGACATTCGACATTGAACGCGTTTCGCGTTAACTAGGATTTTTATATGGGATTTGTACATGTGACCTTGAGCGTCGCTAGGTGGCGCTGTACAAATCACATATAAAATTCTATGTAAACGCGAAACGCGTTCACGATCTAATGTCAAAAAAAAAAAACTTGCACTCGGTAAACGCAAGGCAGCATACGTTTTGATTTGTATTTTAGTACGAAAGAAAAAGATTAATGTCTTGAATAATTAATGTTTCAAATGGTAAAAGGTAAATGTATGTTTAAATTTCTAAATCTGAAAAAAAAATCCATTGAATGTCTAAGAAATATAAAAAGAAGTATCAAAAACAATAAGACCACACAAAAGAAGCTACAAACATCTGCCACAAATCAATTAGGATGAAGTAAAAGGAGCAAAAGGTACAGTTAAATTTGCACCCACTTGGACAAAGGGCTTACAGCTGCTCGTGACAAAAGGACGGACAGGGGTGTCATGATATATCGATTGTTACTATGTACTTGAAATGGAAGAGCCTTTGAGTGGTAACAAAAACTCGGAAGGTAAGACGAACGATGTAAGTAATAAGATATGTACTTCCATGACATCAGGAGCGGCAAATGTTTTTTTAAAATGGAAACAATAAAAATTAAATTTTATTAAAAATTCTAAAATTTAAAATAAACAATTTTAATAAAATTTAAAAAAGTTGCTGAAACCAAGGAACTTAAAATAATGTAATAACAATACGATGAAGCAAGTGATAATAGACGACATGCATAATCTATCACAAAAATATTGTTTAAAAAAAAGTAGGAAGAAATTTAAAAGTCGAAACCGGTTCAACGTTAATGTACTACTGTTGTACGTCATCAAGGCTATACATTAATAATTAATTCATTTCATTAAAGTAATAAATACACACACAGCCCTATTGATGATCCCAAGGTTTCGGCGGCCGAAGGACCAAACACCTGCTAGTTTTTGTGGCCATTACCCTCGCTTCTCGTATTTAAATTCAAGAATTCGCAATTTTATTTCGCATTATATTTCTAAAATATTCCGTTCGGAACTAGATATTCTTAATGTAAATTACGTTGTTACCATAACCGACGGAGCAAGACTTTTTGCGAACTGTGTTCTGTATTAAAATAACTATTTAACACAATAAATAAAATTGGTCTCCGATTCGTGCCCTGGGGTACACCAGCTAAATCAATATTTACATCATTTGCACCACCTGTCGTGTTCTTTTTTGTTTAAGGCAAAGGTGACAACTTTAAGCAACAAAATATGTTGCTCGGTCCATACAATCAAAAAATCTTTAGGAGAAATGTTTTTATGAGTATTCGGCGCGGACGTTTTTACCTGAGTTTTTTACGCTGAATTATAATAACTGCTATTTTATGTGCAAAAGCAAAATAATTACTTAGATTCATTGCGAAAGCCCCGTTATGAAATGGAGAAATTCATTATTATGAAAATATGAAATTATAATTTCTTTGATGTTGGCTGGCAAAATTACGCTCGGTTGAATAAATTGAAAAATTATTTTAATGATCTGTTGCCTATTTGGATAGAAAAATCGTACTTTAGACACGAGAAATCGCTGATGAGAAAACCGAACATCACAAAAACGGGCCCCATCGGTCAATCGGGTTAGGTTCATTAAAGGAAGGCTTAAGCAAGAAACGAAACGGGAACTCATTAGGCTTCCTTAATTTAGGTCATGCTTTAGCCATCCATTAAAAACCTCAACGAAATAGAAGGAAGGAAACAAATACAAGGAGATGCATACGGCGCAAAGCTTTGAAAGTTGGTTTAGCTCGGTTCTGGCCGGTATGTCTTTGATGGTGCTGCATCTTAGAAAGACTAGAACGAACTAGGCAATAAAAGTAACTAATCTAATTAATTTTTCTAAAAACCTAGCGATTAACATTGTTCACTCGGCTAAAAAAGTAGAAAGGGACAATGGAACCATACACAAAACATCATCATCATAATTTAGAGCGTCCGTGGCCTAATGGGTAAGACCTTTGGTTCGCACTCGAGAGGGTGCAGGTTCGAGCCCCGGTGGAGGCATGCACCAATGAGACACTTTCCGATCTCAAGTACATAATACGGATGCTCATTGCCGTGGGAGAGCCATGCTTCGGCAGGAATGGGCCGGCTCGACCGGAGTGATACCACGGCATCACAGAAAACTAGCGTGAAACGGCAATGCGCTATGTTTCGTTCAGTGAGTGAGTTTACCGGTGGCCAACCTTCCTAATCCACCTATCCTTATTTCCATTCCATATTCCCTCACAAAGGCTGGCACAAACTTGCGACTCTTCGGATGTCACGAGTGTCCATGGGCGACGGCAGTTGCTTTCCATCAGGTCTGCTCACTTGCCCTCTAAATATCATAAGAAAAAGTAATTTAGATTCAGATGGGCGCCCGCCGATGGATTTTCTACGCTCATTATAGTTTAATTAACACTTATTTTCGGCTAATTGGGACCATCATTAAATTCATTTAATCCGCAACTTTACATCATACACATAAAACCACACATCCGCCATATGCGACTCGTTCGCATTATGCACGGTCGAGCAGTCCTCCATCTGATATAGTATTTCCAACTTTATTTCTAAAGAATATGGATTATTTTTGAGTGAGCCAAAGATGATTTTGGTGAACTCTGCTTTGGTACTAACAGTCTTATTTTCAGACAGGATATGGGATGTTTTCGATTGGATCGCACTACGGTTGGGCAAAAGTTAATCAGTGCGAAATTCAAGAGATTTTTTCAGCTCGCTCGAGCGTTTAATTAGACAACTGTTCTGAGACGCTGTAGGGCTTCTTAGGGGTATTTTGAATGGAAATTTTAAACGGAGCACTTGCAAGGCTGAAGTGATGAAGTAAAGACTGAGAAAAAAAATTAATATATCCTTTTGGATCCGTCAAGATTACCAATTAGTTAGAATACTGACAATGTGATGCTCAAAAGTTTATAATTATTTTATTAAAACGAAAATTAAATAATTTCAACCTATGAGGTAATATCTCGGCTTATAAAATCTTAAAAAATAAAAAGTTTCAAACATTCTATAACCTTAAAGATTTTGCTCGGCCATTTTCCTAGACGAAAATTAAAAGGCGTCTGACAGCGTTATTATCTTCCTAAGAGGACGATGGTGTGGGGGGTAAAGGAGGGGGACGCCATAAGATGTTAAGGCACGTCACTAGATGTAGCCATTTTAACGGCTTGAGATTTGGCAAGCGTCCTTTACAAGGAAATTGGTCGTCGCTAGTGTAGTCAACGAGTTTATCGATATTAAAAAAAATTTATGGTTTGACATATTGGCTATTGCTCAAAGTGGTTCAAAATGATTAATGACCACTGTGTTCAGTTTATGTAATTAAAAAAGTTGAGAATTCTGTGAATCGAGAAAAGAATTATGCTTCGATTATAGCTTACGTCACAGTTTTTCATTTCGTGAGGTACTTGACTATAATATTATTATAAATGTTTATTAATAACACAAAAAAATAACCAAACATGAAACAAATTTTAGTTTTACTTTGCTATATTAAGTATTTTAATTTTTATATTTAAATATGTTTACGTATTAAGTATTCAAATTATGAAAAACACATTATAAATACATATTTTATTTTAATAATAACGATAATATGAAACTGTCGACATATCGATAAAAACTCTCACATCCCTATAGTGATGTTACAGTTTAGCACCACCCTCGGGCTGGGATGTAATTAAATATAATAAAACATTGTCCACGTCCGCTTATTATACTTATTATACACTAGCTGTGCCCCGCGGTGCTACCCGCGTAAAAAGCAGCGTATGTGTTAATACAGAATATAAACTAGCTCCATGCCAAATTTTAACGAAATCGGTCCAGCCGTTTAAGCGTGAAGAAATAACAAACATACACACTAACAAACTTTTGCATTTATTATCTTAGTAGGAAATGACCTAAGTAGGTGTTTTACTATCCTGGAGTGGTAGTTTACTTAAGAACAGTGGTCCTTTTTTTAGTCCTAAGCGACCAATTTAAAAAAAAATGTTTGTTACGCCACCACCCAGTCGGTTTAATAAAAGTATCTTTCCAGTTACTACTGTGTTGCATTTCAACCTTCTACAAATTCAACGGGTGCTTCAGAAACAGAGGCTCGTCTAAAATGATTCCAGGGACCCAGGGTTAAGAAAGAGAGATATCTCTTTTCTGCGCGGCGCCAGTAGCGTCCTCTCCTTATAACGAATTTTCGATTACACATGTCATGTGAGACTACTTTAACTGCCCATCCTAAAAAAAGATCACGAAACTTCAAAAAATTTCTCTTATTTTGAATTCTTTCTTATTTTGAACTCCTTCATTAAATAAAGAGTTACGTTTGTTTGTTTATCATAAACTATTTTCCAATGAAGTTTTAGCACTTTACATGCACAAACATAAAGTTATATTATTAGGTTAACGGTGAACTATAAAAACGCAGTAACTATTAAGTTCGGTTAGAGTTTAGTGCGACGGTTTAGTTTTATTTAACTAGTTAGTCCTGTATATTTTTAAGCCACTGACGTAAAAAAGTCACACTATACCCAGCTTTGTGTCTATAGAGTCGGTTAGGCTGACTGTATAAATTTTACCGGCAATGTGTATAACGCAGGCATTCTATACAATGCCTAGGCAATTTGTAGAATGCCGATTGCATTCAGGCAGTGTACTGTACCGTTAATGCGTAAAAGAAACTGATCTTAGACTACGTTAGTATGTTTAACGGACGACCTTTGGAATCGATTGAAGGGGTTTCTTATTTAACGTATTAATTACATTTTGACCGGAACCCTGACAAAATATTATTTAAAATTACATCGTATTACCCAAATCCTCCGTGACTGATTCTTATGTCAGAGCCGATCCGACTCGGATAGGTTAGGTTAGGAAGCTAAGGTATTTTTTTTTAATATATCTAAAACCCCCTGATTGAAGCAAAACGAAGTGGATAATCTCCGTTTTTTGAAGTTGGTTAACGCTTGACTTTGCTGGTATCGACTACCTATAGGAAACAAATTAAGGATTCATATATTCGGCAATATACATTTACATCGAGAATTACATCGACAGTTACAGATCCGGCATTCTATAGAATACATAGGCAATGTATGAAATAAAAACTGTTATATACATTATCTAAGCATTTTAGGCATTCTATACATTGCCTAGGCATTTTATAAAATGCCTCATTATATACTTACACGGTTTAAAATGCTTCTACTGATGAAACTTTATAAATTATCCGTTTTCACAACTTTTTTGGTTACTGCTTCTTCTGGTCGTAGCGTGATTTTATGTAGTCTATAGCCTTCCTCGATTAATGGACTAACCAACACAAAAATTCTAATTCCGGCCAGTAGTTGCTGAGATTAGCGCGTTTAAACAAACTCTTCAGGTTAACGGTATTAGTATAGATATATTAAATAGGTATCTTGCATCACAGCCAATCGTGCAGTTTTTATTAAATAACTACTTACACACTTTACTAAATAACTACTTAACCTTGAGACTTATATGATACTTAGTTGACCCCGCAGACGTTGTCCTGCAGAGCTATTTTGTAAACTAAACCATTCTCAGATTCTCTTGAACACATACAAAAAATTTCATCACAATCGGTGCAGTCGTTTAAGAGAAGTTAAGTGACATACACAGTCACAGAAAAATTATATATATTAAGATAAGGAATTCTTTTGGTCCTACCGTATGTCCTCAAAGAAAGTATCCCTTATCTCCGGGATAAACGTGGTCAGTTTTTCAAGCCAGGACAGTAAGCCAGTGTCAGTGAGCTGTCAAGCCTGTAGTACTGGCTTCGTGTAGACAAAAACTTGCTTCATTTCTAAGCTAGTAACCTAAGTTCGTTGACAAGCCAGTGTCAGCAAGCTAAGATAGCTCAAAAAACAACACTGGCTTGCTGTCCTAGCTAGAAAAACTAGCCTCGTGTATCCCGGATTTAATCCCGGAAATTGTAGCCCACATAGGGTCACCATATCTCAAGATTTGTTCTGAGATCTTGGGATTCTTGAGCTTTTCTCAGTCACACATAACCTGGTAGGCGTCCCCAAGCCGCAGCAAGCAGGGATACGTAAATGCATTTTCCCAACGGAAAAAAAAGATTGTGGCCGGACTAACTCACTAGGATTTTTAGATTGACAGCAAAATATTGTATATTTTTATTAAGATTTCGAATTACTGTTTTTTTTTTTTGGAAATCAGGCCTATTCTCCGGACTTTTGATTTTTCCATCTGGTAACTCACACCCATCGAACATATAACTAACAGAGAGGTAATGCGCGCCATGCGTGGCCGAAACTTATCAGTGTTTTGTCACTGATAAATTCGCGGGGGTCGCGGGTTCGATTCCCGCCGACGGAGCAAAAGATTTTTCAATGCTCCTGAGTCTTGGACGTGTATGAAATATGTATGTCATATAATAAAAATCTTAAATATGTGTATAGTATAAAAGTGTTAAATATATTTTCGTTGTCTGGTACCCGTAACACAAGTCCCTCGGGTGCTTATCACGGGGCCAGACTGACGTGGTGTGAAGCGTCCATAGCTATTATTATTACTGTATATATACTGTAGGAAGGTAATATACGGTCGATGATTGTCCAATGTCCCGGAAATTACTTTTACCCAAACCTTTTGTCCCGTATTGTGGCCTTATTACCGGGTACATCCGGGTTCTCTCCACATGTGGCTTTGCGGAATTAATAAGGGTATTATCTAATAAACATTAAAGGTTAGAGCTTATTAACTTACACGAAAAGCGTACCCGACAGACGTGGTCCTGCCGGGCTAATTTATGAATCTAAACCAACAATTTGCAGGAAGAAGCAGATAAGTAACATTTTAAAAACTCACGAATTTTTGCGTTAAATGACGCTTTAGGACTCGAGAAATCATTCGAAATTGAAAAAATGTGGTTTTGATGTATAAATACACTGACTGGATAATAAAATAGATAACTTTTAAGATTTGTCAAAATATTATGGAAAAAATTAGTACATACTCGAAGATTGCAAAATGTGAGCTGTCCGCTTCTTCCGCTTATGTTTTCAAATATAAATGAAATGTAATAACCATCTGACCTTGTCCGTAACACGGTCAGCTTGGCATCAGTTATCAACCATTGAGACTCCCTAGTCCCTCGTACATCAGTATGGTGATAAGAACGAGAAACTGATAGAAGGCGTCGCCCCGATCACCAAAACACGCAAAAAATGTACAAAAAAACATCACGTAATTAATGGACAGCCCCTAACAACTCACAAACCGCTTAGCGTTCATTATCATGAACTATTAATATCTTAATAGTTACATTATAATTTAAAGTTTGCGTTTCAGAATAACATTTGACCTTCAAAACTTAAAAGAAACTAAATTAGCTTTATCCGGGGAAAAAAAACTAGCTTTTTATATAATGCTAATGACTATAATGATTATACGTAATACGGAATAGTTTTTGGTTTAAAAAAAACTATTTCTGAACATTATTGACGTAGGATATTTTTTGCAACTAAATGTTAATTCAATCTTTATAGCTTTGACGCTTATTATATCTATGGACGCTTCACACCACGTCAATCTGGCCCCGTGCTAAGTACCCGAAGGACTTGTGTTACGGGTACCAGACAACGGAAATATATTTCATACTTTTATACTATACACATATTTATATATTATATCCTAGCTTAGTGTTATTACAAAGTAAACATTCATACTGATTATTAATGTGCTGTTTGTTTGTTCTTTCTTAACGTCACGAAGCAAATAATTGCCTTTTGGCATCGTTTAGATAAACCAAATGTAAAGAAATTTAGAAGATGTTGAAACTTGAAAAAAGTATATTATGAGCCAGGAATAAAAAATTAATAAAATCAAAAACGCTTCATTCGAACAACAAAATCTAACAATTGAAGACATAAGCGGAAGAAGTGGACAACTAACATTTTGCAACCTTCGATTATATACTCACTTTTCCCATAAAATGTTGTCAAATCTTTATATTCTACACACCAAACCTACATTATTTTGATTTCAAAGCGTTTTTTTGTAGTTATCAGCTTCTTCCACTTATGTCTTCAACTACAAAATTACTAACAAAAGAAAATGTACGGAATGCTGCTGCTGGAAGCAGTTCCTACCAGGCGACCCAGAGCAACCAGGAATAGTGGATATAAGCATTATACGGTACGGTTCCCGTGAAAATAGGCGCCAGTTATCTGAGGTCATTTCTTGTACCTATTTAACATAATAACACTATAATATGACAATTATTTTAAGTCCTACAACACTAACTAGACCTATTAAACAAAGGTACACCGGCTCTTGGACTATAATTATAACTTGTAACTGGATTCGAACCCGATAGCAATCTAGAGATGCAGATATTTTAAGTGATACGTATTGTATGTTATTAAAATAATTGTTTTAAGATCAAATTTAATGACGCTAGTCGTATATAAGCTTAGTTATTGGAATACCTACGGACTCCTGTATCATGTTTGATGACCTCTGTGGCGCAGTGGTTGAGCTTTGGTAGCTCACGCCGGGGGTCGCGGGTTCGAATCCCGCCGACGG
>JAOTAV010094103.1:0-11074 GCA_026546445.1 Cyclargus thomasi | reverse complement strand
TTTCCGTTGTCTGGTACCTGTAACACAAGTCCGTCGGGTACTTAGCACAGGGCCAGATTGACGTGGTGTGAAGCGTCCACGGATATTATTATTATTATTATTTATTATTAAACTAGCTTTTGCCCACGACGGCGACCGCGTAAAAGTTTATAAATTATCCCGATTTTACAACATTTTTTGATGACTCCTCGGCTCGTATTGGTCGTAGCGTGATGTTATATAGCCTATAGCCATCCTCGATAAATGGACTGACCGACACAAAAATAATTTTCCAGTCCCGAATAGTGGTTACTGAGATTATAAGTATAGAAATATAGATGCGAAAGTGTGAGTATCTGTTACCGTTTCACGCCCAAACCGCTGGACCGATTTTGTTAAAATTTAGTGTGGAGATACTTCGAGTCCCGGCGAAGGATGCTTTTATGCCGGAATTGTACGGTTCCCACGCGATAAACAAATTTTCGCGCAACGGAGCTGCGGGCAACACCTAGTACATAATATTATTAAAAGATAAACATTTCTTTCTTTGTAAGTTTGGGGCGAGTACCGAATCTACCGAACCGATTTCAAAAATTCTTTCACCATTAGAAAGCTACATTATCGGAGATTGCTATAGGCATAGTTCTAAAATTGGGATTGTATAAATGCCAAGTGAAGTGGACATGTGTTATGGAACGAAAATGCATTAAACATATTTGTCGTATTAGAGCCACCTTTAAATATTTGTTTTTAGTATTTTTTGTTACAGCGGCAACAGAAATACATATTCTGTAAAAATTTCATCTCTATTGCCGTTCTTGAGTTATAGCTTGGAGACAGACGGACGGACAGCCATCGAAGTCTTAGTAATAGGATCCCGTTTTTACCCATTGGGTACGGAACCCCTAAAAATGAGTATTTACTCGAAGGTTGCAAAATGTTAGTTCTTTCACGTATGTCTTCATTTAACCCACGGGAGAATTTAATCGGAAAAAAGTATCCTATATTTACAGTCAGCTAATAACCTACCTGTGTACGAGATAATGTTATACTCTGTGTCAGTCTGTAATAATGTAGCAAAAGAATTTTTGAAATCACATCAGTAACATTTGAGTTTATTCGTTACAAACATACAAAACTTTCCTCCTTATTAGTAGTCTCAGATGTAAGATAGACGAATTTATTCTAACAAGTTGTTAATAACGATACCTCAATAAGGAATAATTTTAGTTTCAATAATAACGCGCTCATAAGTTCAGTGGTTTGTGCGGTAACACGGCAGTTAAAGTTAAATTTTTTCGGTAGCTCAAATGCTTATACTTTTCAACGTTATTATTACTTACTATTCTTTAATCAAAAATGTATGAGTCAGATAAATGTAATTATGACGACAAAAGTGACATAATCCCGTCAGATCTAAAGGCACCTGTTGATTACAGTTAGTCCCATCACAAAGACACGAAGACGATTAGATAAAAGATAAGATATTAACCTCTTAAGTGAATGAAATGCCATATTCTTTTTGTTATAATAAAAAAAATTAAAATAAAAAAAAATACACGAATATATTCTCACAAGATTTTTAAAAGTCGATACTGTGCGCATGCGCGTCTTTTATAAGTTCGTTATTCAAATTTCAAAAAAGTCGCACTTAAAAAAGTTAAAACCCGAAAAAATGCCACGTTTGAATCGAAAAAAAAAAAACAAATTTCGAACAAAATTACGCGCCAAAAACCTACCTTATATCACAGCACGCACTGGCACTAACACTTTTTTCACTTTTTAAAAATAGGCGCGTACACACAGGACCACTGTCCGGGGCTAAATGCTGGCAACCGTTTGCCGGCACTTATATAGGCGGCGGGAGTTTTTTTATTGGTAACAATTTTTTTTAACCATGACATCTCAATATTTCAGTTTTTTTTCAGGATCAGATTTTTTACTTTTAATATGCCGACAGAAGCGTTAAAAAAATATTCGATTCGCTGTCGTTTTTGTAACACGAGGAAAAAGTGAAATAGGTCTTTGCCACACCTCTTTTAAACCGATTTTGTGATTATAGCGAGCAGTGTGCTGATGCCAGCAACATAACCGATACACAGGGTGTAACTAAAGAAAATAGTAATAATTAAGGGTGTATATAGAATTCACTGTGAAAGTAGCAGCAATAAAACAGCATTTTTTGTGACAAGCATGGGAAATGTCAACGCCATTAGCCTATACATCCCGTATTGAAGAACCAATTCCTACAAAAGAATATGAATATCATAGTTGACAAATTTATATTATGTTACTCATTCACGCAAAATCCGCTGTACCGATTTTCATGAAATTAAACACACACGTAGATAATAATATGGGTATGCAATTATGATACTTTTTTATTGCGAAAAATATTTCATAATTCCTGAAGTTCATACTTTAATATGACAAAGACGAAATTGTTTCTGTATGTGTGTCTGTCTGTTACCTCTGCACGCCCTTCGCTCGATAAACGAATTTCCTCCTTGCGGGCGTCATCTTATCATCATCCAAGGAGTCAATGTGCCCTTAATCATGCTGATTGTTCTCCTCTTCCTAGGGCCTCCTAATCCATCACATCGTCCCGTCTAAGATGCGCCGTCGATAAAATTTGGTAACACTTAATATTGAAATGTTTTTATTTTTACTCTGTATGTATGTTTTACGAAATAAAGTTAATTTCTTTCTTTCTTTCAAAATGTTATCTCTATGTTTACCGGTTAATATTTTCATCTCTTCTCTTACTCTAATTGGTATTGTAATATATTGGTGTCAATAAAAATGTATTATTTATTTATTTGACTACCTCTGTAGCTCAGTTGGTAAGTGCGTTGGTAGCTTAAGCCGGGGGTCGCGGGTTCGAATCCCGCCGACGGAGCAAAAGTTTTGCAATATTCCCGGGTCTTGGATGTGTATCATATAATAAAAATCTTAAATATGTGTATAATATAAAAGTATTAAATATATTTCCGTTGTCTGGTACCTGTAACACAAGTCCCTTGGGTACTTAGCACGGGGCCAGAATGACGTGGTGTAAAACGTCGTAGTTATTATATTATTATAAAGCTGTTGCCTATATCATACAGTTGTATTTTATCGGGATGAAATAATCTCGTTAACGGTGATCGCTAATGGTGGACAAACGGCGTAACCAGGCGTAACCCTCTCTGAAAAGATTTAATGTAACGTCGGTTCGAATATTGAAATGTTGAAAATGTTGAAAATATTAAAAATGTTTCTGTTTTCTTTCCAGGAAGAGTTGCAACTGAACGCACAATGCATCATCACAACAAGTACAGCAAACTTCTCTTCACTTTCATATTCATCTAGTTGCGTTGCTTTTTGGCCTGACCTTTTTATTTTCGGTTTTTTAACAAGTGTGTGATATTGAATTATTCAGCATGCATGCATATTGCAGATGGCCAGTTCGCTGTTCGCACGTGGCACACTTTGCTACCTGGCGTGTTCAAATATTCCTATTGAGCATTTTTTGCGTTAGGCCAATATTTTTGAATCGATGCTATGGACCCATTTTTTTGGCTTGTGACAATAGATGTGTATTTTTCAATCAGATACCTTTACTGTATCTATTATTCAAAGTCCCAGCTTCATTAATGTCTCTTTGAAGAATATTAATCTACAAAGTAATGTTCACATTTTATAAGAGCTACCGGTAGAGAAAGTCATGATAAAATTGGTTGTTTTCTTTCGCGCTAACTAAAGCCAGCCATGTTAGTTTTTCCAGCGCGAAAAATCAGTTATCTTTTAAAAAAATATTAAAATTTTAATATAAATATTAAAATGGCCGTCAGCCAAGCTGTTGAAAACTTTAGTGCGCAGATAAAATAAATTTATGAATATTAAAAGTGAACATGTAGTTACATTCGGTCCTTATGGTCCAACTTAGGACATAAAGCAAACTTGAATTTTTAAACTTGGTAGGGAGTTACCTAAATTTTTTAAAATATCTCGTTCAAAAGTTTATGTCCGCTTGCGCATAAAGATAGCCGAATAATGCTTAAGTGCTGTATAACTAACTCAACAGATATTTTGTTTGTGCATAATCTTCAAAACCTAGAAGTTTAGCATAAAATTTATTTAAAGCTGATTTACTTCTAGATGAAGTAAATCAGCTTTAAAAAATTTAATGTGAAGGTACGCATAGAATTACTTGATAACGACAATCATATCAAAAACAATTTAATGGATCTGAATACTTTAAATATTTTCAGACTGTTCCTGAGCTGCTATCAACCGTGTAGTCAACTAGAGGAATAATTTTCAGTGGTGAGCACTGCCACATGATGAAAACGGAAGGAAAACGCTTTTAGCTATACAAATATTTGGACAGGGCATTAAAATGGAACCTGTTAATGGCGGCCAAACGTGGGCCACTCCCAAAGGTCAGGAGCAAATTAGATGAGAGCACCTAGGGAATAATTTGTCCAAGAAATGCTGGGGATTTTTGTCCGACTACACCAGGTTTGTTTTTTGAGTGTAGTACTACATATGTGTTTGTAAAGAAATACCAATATTCAGAATAACTAAAGTTAACAAATTCAATATAATTTATATACGAGCTTAGTTACGAGTATATTTATTTCAAAAATTTAAAGAACGTTTGTGCGCTACATTATCTTTAAATTTTTTGGAATTCCTAAAAAAAAATCTAATATTATTTGTAGTCCTGTACATCATGCTGTCTATGGTTCTCCTCGAGAATTTAGTCGATAATAATCTGGAGTCTAGGCTATAGAGAATATATTCCCAAAGCCTAGAACCTAAGCTCCACACACTACACTTAAGCTTACCAACGTGCCTTGTCGAATTTGAGCAGACCCAAATATCTGATTTTTAAATGGCAGACAACTATCACAATTTTATTATATTTTTTATAATAAAATAAACGTCTATTTATAATTATTTATTAATAATAATAAATTAATGTTTATTTTCATCATTCAGCTTACATTAATTTACTGGAATAAATAGTCACCTAGTATGTTCAGGGTGGCTATTATGACCATTACAAACCTGCATGGTTCCAGGAAATTCAATATACGGCCAGCAATTGCCCTGTTCTTTTTTCGTATTACAACGACAGATTAGAATGGTAACATTATGAAAAACTATTACAAACTATAAACTATAATAAATTATAAACTAAAAAAAAATATAATATACGAACTGAATTATAATAAAAATAATAAGGATAATAGCTGAATTAATACTAGTTTAGATGATTTGATGATGAATAGATTTTAAACCTGTTGGTGACATAAGGGAACGTCAAACTTCAAGTATTTAGTGTCACGTGACTGCTGACTGGCTGGAACTTGGCTGGGAATAAGAGGTTATAATAACCCCCCAGGCCTGTATCGGGTGACTTGACTCTTCTATGGCTGGCATTACAAGTATATTTCAATAAGTTGTTTTGAGGGTTTAGCAATAAAATATAGTATTAAAAGTAGCTAAACTCATTTATTTATCTTCCTTACTTCTAATCTTTTATTAAAAATACTTAAAGCTATTTACAACTATCATATTTACAATTGTAATATTTACAGAACTTACAACAATATTCGACAATACTTTTGAGATTTCTTCGAGCTTAAATTACATAGCTTTTATCTGTTTATTGAGCTTTTGCTTAAGCTTTATATCGCTGCTTTCGACTCCATCGCTGATTGGTGTCACGTGCTTCTGTAAATAACAAACGGTCAAACATTTTCGGTGTGTACAGAGTTTTTTATTTACGAAATAAAAACACTTGATTTTAAGAGCACAGCCAACGCATACGGGACGTAAAAAATTCTCGTTATTTTTAGTAATTTTAGACAAGACTAGATCAATAATAACATAGAGGCCTAGTTCTAAAGTATTTCCACAATATAATACAATATGAATACTCTGGGACGTAAAGTAATAATTTTGTACTGTTTTGTCTACCCTAGCGCCTAGGTGGATTTAGACTTTAGAGGGTGAAAACCGTTAACACCCTTCATATGAAGTCCGTTTGCTACATAATCTTCTTAATATTAGTGAGTATAGCTTTCTTTTCTACTAATATTATAAACGCGAAAATTAGTGAGTTTGTAACTTCTAGACGCTTAAACGGCTGGAGCGAGTAGGATGAATTTTGGCATGAAGTTAGCTGGATTAACACATAGGCTACTTTTTTACGGCGAAAAGTATCATGATATGCAATAATATTATACCTTCATCACGACGGTCTGCGTGTCCAGCTCGGCGAGTACTCTGTCCAACGTATCCACGAGTCTGTCTGCGTCCTGTACGCCGAAAACCATCGGTGGTTTGAACTTCAACACGTTGTTGTCCGGGCCATCACGACTTATCAGGATCTTCTCTTCGCGCATACTGGAAAAAGAGGGTAACGTTGATGAGATTGGAAATAGAAAACGAGAGTACTGGAATTATAATATGGGTTTGGATTATAGCTGCAAGGATTATGACGTGGGATAGACATTTTTCGGTGAGATTTCCCAGCTTGAGCCTCGATCTGAGAAATATGACAGGTATAGCAGAAAATTGGCGTGAAACAGCGTTGCGTTGTGTTTGGCTTGTGAGTGAGTTTACCGGAGGCCCCACTCTTTACATAAAATCTCATTTCCTGTTTCTATTCCCGTTTCATAACCCTCCATTACCAAAGGTTTGCAACGCGTTTGCAACTCATCGCATGTGACGCATGTTAGAATTTGGTACCAGTATAGTTGCAGAAAACTTTTTATACACTTCAAGAACTCACCGTTCAACAATAAACTTCGCTTCATTAGTTGCTGGGGTCCTTTTACTTCTATCCGTCACCAGTTCAACGCCAACGAACAGTCCCAGGCCTCTGACATCACCAACGATGCTGTGCTTCTTCAACGTCTCACACCGTTTCAGCAAATGGGAGCCCACTCGGGCGGCGCGATCCATGAGTCTCTCTTCCTCTATGACGTCTAGTACGGCGTTCGCGATGGCGCAAGACACAGGGTTACCACCGTACTGTAAATATTAGATAGTTTTTCATATAGTTCATCTGTTATTGGAGATCAATGCTAAAGATCTGAACAACCCTTATCATAACCCTAACCCAAAGAGTTAGGGGTATGAGAAAAAAATAGTGACCAATTTTCAGATATATTAAATATGCATATTGCATATTATATGAAAGTAAACTTACAGTGTTAAAATACTCCACACCGGTCTCGGCGAAGCTCCTTGCGATCTCTGGTGTAGTAACAACAGCAGCAACAGGATGACCATTGCCCATGGGTTTCCCCATCGTGACTATATCAGGGACTACACCCTGGGTCTCGAACGCCCACATGTGGGTGCCCACGCGCCCAAATCCGACTTGGACTTCATCGGCGATGCACACACCCTTGGCGGCGCGAACGTGTCTGGAAATAGTTAAGGAATATAACTTTTAACGATACCTTGAAGCTGGAAGGTGGCCACAGGAACTCCGTTATAAGCTCACTTATCCCCATCGTGTTTGATTTTTTTTTTGATTTCACTTTTATTGGTCTTGATTAGACCTTAGAACCTAATTAGTATTTTTTTAATTTCTGAAGTTTGCTTTTACTATGTAAGAGCATAGTTTCAAATTTATAGAGTAAAATTATATAATATAGAGTAAAATCATATCAATCATTTGAAAAATAAATATTTTAGCTAAAACATTAATTGCTCATGTTCCAAGAAGTAATTCTTAAATAAAGTTCACAAAAGAGCGACTCACTCATAAACGCGCTCAAAGTATCCTTTAGGTGGGATGATCTGCCCGCCGCAGCTCTGCAGACTCTCCGCGATGAATGCGCAAACTCCTTCGCCTTTTTGCCCAACTTTGTCGCAGATTTTGCCCACTTCGTCCGCGTACATTTTGCCCAACTCCTCCGTGGAGTCCGAGTCGCGTGGACTTATGTACATCCCACGGTACACGTCGGGGACTGGCGCCTGAGTACATGGAAATTATAAGAACGGTATAATAATAGCAAATACAATTACACAGAGATTTTTATAAGGATGTCTATGTAATCTAATGTTTCGAGTTAATGCATTTACATTTTCAGGATTATGTTTGATAAATATAAAATGATAATTTATATTTTAATTTCTTTGATATTTTTTTACAATGACTACAAAACAGAATATAAAATAAAAATAATCTATTCACAAAAAAATATTAATGATTCATACGACCATACAATAATAAGTAACAAAATACATAATAAATTCTATAATTTGAACAATTTTTTACAATAATATTACATTACTTGGGAAGAAACAGTCAGATATTGAATTCGATACCAAATACATTACCGCCAACACTATACGGGTTGTTAGAAAATATTTGGGTGGGCTAAGAACTCACCACGTGAACCCACTCCGGCTTGTCCGGCCCCCCCGGTAGGTTCAGTTTGTATGGCGAGACATCGATCATGGAAGTTAGGTGGCCATGATAAGCGCTGCAACAAAATGGCGCTAGTAGCACCCTAAAAAACACCTACCCGGCCTAGTTTCTTCGATACATTCTTGATGTCTTCGGGATTTTACAATGTCTTTTTTTGCATTTTTACAATTACAATTTTCTTTACAATCACAAAATTAATAAGAAAATTAACAATACTTGAAACTTTACAACTGTAATCACTAAATAAGGAAAAACTTTACAATGTTTGAATCTTTATACCTATAATAGAAATCCTACACTAGAACTACACAAAAAATGAAACATCCTGTACATTTCATTTTTACTCTGAATAAAAATATAAGAAAAAACACTTACTGGTCCAGTGTGATGACGTCCTTATTCTTGGTATGGACTCTGGCTAAGCGGAGCGCGAGGTCGTTGGCCTCCGAGCCAGAGTTGACGAAGAAGCAGACGGAGAGTTGTTCCGGCATGGTCTGCACGATCCTCTCAGCCAGGATGACCAGCTCGTCGTGTAGATAGCGGTTGTTGGTGGAAATCAACGACATCTGGTTCCTGCCGGCCTCAACCACGTGCGGGTGACAGTGACCCACTGAAAAGAACTTATAGTTTTAAACTTGAACAGATCCTTTCAAAATTAAATAAAATAATGGCACCAAGACTATCTGACACAAAACAACTTAAATCAAGATCAAGTGTATTGAAAAATAAAACTTAACTTAATTAGTTAAAGCTCACAATCGTACAAAAGTTAAAATCGTGGTCCCGGAGCGACTAGGAGCAGAATAGCGCTTAGGCACGGTTTTGCCGGTGCCACTTTTTAGACGGCATTTGTGAATCTTTATAATATTTGATCGAAAGTGCAATACATATTGCTGAGTTATGCTAAACTTTGTGGGAATATGCGTGTAAAACCAAATTTATTGAATGCAAATTATTATGATAGTGGACTAAAAGATATACAGAATAACAAAAAATCTCTGATTTCTGTTTGAAATGAGTAAGATATTGGCGATTTAAGTTAGAATAACAAAAAACAACAAAAGACAGTTTAAGACAGAATAAAAAAAATCTCTGATTTCTGTTGAGAAATGAGTAAGATATTAGCGATTTAAGTTTTCTACCCATCTCTTTCTTTCAAAACGTAATTTAGTTTGATCACAGTCACATTTATTGGATCTCTCTTTCTAAGTGATTACTTTAAAGGCTTTTAACTTTGTGATTTTCAATTTGATCATATAACAAATTGGACTGAAAAGTTTTGCAATAATGATAATCTTATTTAAACAAACAATTAAAAATCATGCAAATTCTCTATTTCTCCGCATAAGAAAACGTACAGAACTATTCGCTGGGTGCACAGCGCGCCCGTTGACAAAAAAAACCTGGCGGTCGGCGTTGTACAATTTGTCAATACGCACCTAGCGAATAATTACGTTATAAGGATTTTTCTTTATGTACGTTCCCTATCTTATAATATCGTGGTTAAAATTTGTAAAATGACCTGTCGTGCTACCTATTCCGTTGCCAATTAAACCTTTCCATGAAGTCGAAATATTGAAGACAACAATTTTGCCGTTGTATTTTCTACAGGAAAAGCGACTTATATTAATTGCGTAAACAAATATCTACAGTCTTTGATACTGCGTCAAATTAATGATAAACACACGTGTAATCAAGGGTCTTAATGCATGAACAGGGTGTTTTAGTTGTTATTGACTAACAAACTCACGTAATAATATGACTAACTGTTTTACTATAACATTGTAAAGTCTAATAAGTTAAATATTTAATCGATGATAACTATAATTAGAAATAATATCCAATTTAATGTTTATAGACAAACTATTTCTTTTATATACTATCTTCAAGATATAATATTTATATTACCATGCATAAGCAAATGCTATTTTGTCCTTATTTAAAAAGGTTTTCCGAGGTATGAACAAAACAGTATAAACCGTATCTACTGTCTGAATATTTTTATTAGTTTCGAAGATTACAGCGTAACTCGTTACCTTTTTACACACTAACCTCTATTATATAAATAGATTTAGATTAAGATTTAGAAGAATACGACAAGCCTAGCTATAGTAAGGTGATTTGCGCCATTTTGACAGTTGTGGGCGGGAAAGTAACTAACGCTTAAGATGGGACAACGAGATAAAATATATCGATGAAAATGTTTTATGCAGCTCAATTAAAATATTATGATGCGATCGTAGACGGGGTAAAGTATCATCTATATATATCACGGGGTAATTCTGAATTTATTTAACATTATTTATTACCACACTTTTATGTCACAGATATCGATATAAGTTTTATCGACAGAAAACTTGCAGCACAATGTCATTGTTTTCATTCATGATTAAGCGGCCATTTGCAAATTACGTCAGGTTTCGTCCCTTCCTGCCCGGGGCGCTTCAGTCCGTCTCCGTAAAGAGCTGTCATTTCAAAATCAGTCAGTTTAGTGTATTTATATAATATAGGTCAGTGTTTCTACAGCATTATAAATCACAACGTAGGGTCCTAAACACTAGACGATCACGGCCACTTTAATACTTCCTACTCCTCTTATATTCTTCTGATTAATTTCGTTGCGGGTCCCAAGACAGCTTTAGCACGTCCCTCGGG
>JAOTAV010094102.1:0-11077 GCA_026546445.1 Cyclargus thomasi | reverse complement strand
GTGGAAACCAGAATTCGAACTGAATTTTCTCCTTAATCTTAAATGATACGTTAACCATATTCAGTTTGGGAACATGTCATGTCCTAAAGATTACATAAAACCTGAAAAGTATATAAAATATACATAAATAAAAAAGTTCACCGATACGATAAAAAACCGAGCATTTGTTGAAATTTACCCTTAAAAATATATATTTTTTTACAAATAATGCAATTGTCGCTGGTAGGTCTAACGCCAACTCCGCGTGTAATAACGGGTGTACACTCTCGCCGAGACACAGCGAGACCGCCAGATTGCGAGAATGGGTGCACGCGCTTTGTCTCGCTTGTCAGCCTCTTGCCAGAGTCCCGCCCGAGAGCTCTCGGCTAGAGTTTTCAGCCGCATATTTATATAAATATTTATAACTTATAAGTATGAGAGTTTATAATAAATTTCTTCATTTTTTTTAATCTTCTAGTAACATAATCCAATCACTAGAGAACCAACAGCCAATTCCTAATTGTTCTAGATTTAAAATGGAAACACAAACTTTGCGCGATGCTTTAAATTAATCCCCCGACGACAAACAATAACTTTAAAACAAAACAGAAATCGCCGAAGTTCGAGAGATATCTTTGAAATTACACTCGGTTGTTCTAAACAGAACAATTTAATGAGTACTAAAACTCAGGTAATGAGCGGACGATCTTGTTCCTGACCCGGTTAACGAAATTCATTTATTCCTGTCATAACTCGCACATTAATGTGCTTGCACTGTGCTGAATATTATTATTCAATATTATATGTTTCGCGTTAAAACAACGGTTTTAAACAGTCGGATTTTTCTTCATAATATAATATGTTTTGAGGAGTTTTTTTTTGTGCGGGTACCCTCATTTATTTCACCGTCAAAAATTAGCAGAGAATACATTATGCGCGAATAAAATTTGCAGTTCACTGAGCCTCTCTGAGCCAAAAATAAAATTATTTTTTCATGCCCCCTTTATTAATATAATACGGTAAAAATATATTGTATGTGTGCTCGGGGAGGCTTGACAAAAGTAAAGGTTAGGAAAGTCTTATACATTACTCAATAGGTATAACATAAAACCATTTAGTGATTTAAAAATCTTGTCCCAGGCACTATTGCAATATTTGATTCGGTAACTTCACTCTGAAAGTACTGTATAAATCAATCAGCAAAGCCCTGAGTTATGTATTGTAGGTAATATTTGAGCTTATAGGCAGTCTAGCCCAGTAATTTAACCTATAAACATAAATCAGAACTAATGCTCTTGGACACGACTTGCAATGAAATCTTTCAAGTTACCTATGAGTAAAATCTCTTTAAAGTTTTATTACAAAAATCCAAGTTTCTTTAAAGTTTTACACAACGGAATTTGCGACAATGTTTCAAGGCATTATAATATCGCTCGTTCAAAATCTTTATGGAATCATAATCGGGGACATATTTTCGGCGGCTTTTTAAATTTTAACAAGAGGCAGGATGAACCAATTGTTCTTTACAGTGTCGCTTTATGGCCGGGTCGTTAAGACTCGGCTTAACCCCCCAGTCACCTATAAACGCGAAACATTGTAAAATTATTGTTTAATAAATTTTTCACGTGACCCCGCTTACAGGTTAACCGTTAAGGCGTAATCCCATTTTCAGTATCTCCATAAAATTCTAACGCTTAAAGAAATACATAAAGTTTTTTGGTATATATGTATTGTTGGAGAATTTTATTCTGTGTTATTTTTCTAGTTAATTCTCGGTTTAGACAAAGCTTAGCCAAAGACTTAATACTGTACTACCGCTGGCGATTATATTGTCACTGTGACTTTTCTCATGTCACAGCCGCGGCACTGTTGCCGTGCCGTGTTGCGCCCGTGTTCATTTCAAAGATTTTATAAAATTTTCATATATTCCTTATAAGTTCGAACGGTGCATGTGAAAATGGGTGCATGTGAAAAAAGCTCTTTTATTAAAAATGTGTATCAGTACATTTTTTAATCAAAGTGTATTCTTGAACATAATTTATTAATTGCCTATCATCGTCATTTTTTTTAATATAAATATTATTATTTTTGAATAAATCCTGTTTTACGTGACCTCTAAAAATAGGATAGTTGCGTACAATGACGACGTCTGTACCTCAGTTGGTTAGTAAAACACGTTGGTAGCTTAAGCCGGGGGTCGCGGTTTCGAATCCCGCCGACGGAGCAAAAAGAGCAAAAAAGATGTGTATTATATAATAAAAATCTTGAATATGTGTATAGTATAAAAGTATTAAATATATTTCCATTGTCTGGTACCTGTAACACAACTCCCTAAGGTACTTAGCACGGGGTCAGACTGACGTGGTGTAAGAAAAATAAACAAACAATAACAATGACGGATAGTAGCCTAATACACTTGCCTGATGTGTGGATAGATGCCTGGTTTTTTTTCAAATATAAACAAACCAATATTAATTTTAGTAACCAGTTTTTATTTTTTAATGCAACATTTTATTAAGCATTAATTAAAGTTAATATAATTATAAAATGGCGAATCATACTCATTTCATGAATATATGAGCATTGTACGGTCAGCGGGTGTCGTGCGTTCCTGCCTGCTATAAGCACTGCGACCTTCCCAATAATCTATAGACTTGAATACACGATTTCAAATAAACACGGGCGCAACACTGTGCGGATGTCGCGCCTAGTTCGTGCGAAATGGCACTTCGGTCACTACATCGAGATGTGGTCTACTATGTGTTTAATATATTGCGTCAGAGCATAGTTGACAACAAAGATATTCAAAGACACTATTATAAACATCGTCTTACTAGCTAGTAAATACGATTAGCCAATTATTTACGCCGCATATAAATATGTCATGTGTAACCTAATTAACACTGTTATATTTATAGTCGACCTTTAGTTTTTGACGCACTTAGTCGGCCTAGACGCGGGATAGACTAGTGTGAATGCCCTAACAATGCTATCCTAAAATAATTTTAGACTTCGCTCCTACGTATATGGCTGGTAAGTATTATTTGGTCTCAAGGATGCTTTCAGACAAATCCACACACCTCCATACCATCCATACTTTAATATTTTAAATGTGATAGTGTGTCTGTCTGTAAACTCATTACGCCAAAACCACTGAATCGATTTCTGTTTGCTGAAATTTGGTATGGAAATACTTTGAGTTCCGGAAAGAGATAAAAAAGTATCCTATTACTTTTTATCCTGGACATATGTACGGTCCCCGCGCAATAAACGAATTTTGGCGCAACGGAGTT
The DNA here is from genome assembly GCA_026546445.1 of Cyclargus thomasi. Lineage (NCBI taxonomy): Eukaryota > Metazoa > Arthropoda > Insecta > Lepidoptera > Lycaenidae > Cyclargus > Cyclargus thomasi. Next base: position 7,805 of record JAOTAV010094102.1, on the reverse strand, counting down.
GCGGACATATCTAATTGAATATATTTAGCTATGTTGAAAAAAGGACCTATTAACTTTATAGCCTATGGCGCGAATTAAGGTTGTTGAGAAAGTGATTATGAGGAAGAGGAAATGTCACGCGCAAATTTAAAGGATGCGGATGAGCAAGGGGATATTTTTTGAGGAAGAGGATGCGGATGAGGAAGCAGAAGTGGAAGCGGATGAGGAAGAGGATAAATACTAGCAGACCCAACCTAATAGCCGCTCTGTACATGCAAACAAATCACCGTTTAGGTAAACAAACATTTGTTAAAATGGCGTTTTCCAGTGAACGAAATAGCTGTGATCCTTAACCATTCTCAAAACAACAATCAACACTTAAAGAGCTCAGCAATCGAACACACACACATACATAATTTTTTTTTTCATAAATTAAATTCCTCTTAAATTTTGAGGAAGCTTTAGCGGAAGAGTTTTTTATTTATTTTTTATGACGATGCGGTAGCGGTTGAGGAACCTAAAATATTGAGGAATTGATTAATGAGGAACTCATTATGAGTACTCAGCAACTCTGGCGCGAATCGGCAGGGGGCGCTAAAATCGTATCCTCGCATCTACTATTGATGTTTTTTTTGCGTTAGGGCGGTGAGAACACTTGATTAGTTGCTGGTTGTAGACTCCTAATACTCTTTCTATTCTATTCTAATAAAAATTCATTTCTAACAACTAAGCCAATAAAAACAATATTTACTAAAAACTATATATTAATAAACTTTTTATTATTATAGTTATAATAATTATTAAAGCTTGCAAATAATTTCATTGACGTCATTGTAAAAAATAAATTCAATTAATTGAACACATTTCATTAAAGTCACATTTATGTATGGAATCGTAGAAATACTCCTTCAAATACTCAAGCGGACACAGGTCGTGATCACACATGGGCAGTTTCACGATTTTCTCCTGATGGAGAGTTAGTATTCGTTGCTCATCGCCACATCTAAAACAGAAAAACGTAAATTATTTTTTTAATTTTTTTTTTAATTTGTTTGTATTATAAGTATAGTTAACTATACATATAATATAAAGCTGAATAGTTTGCTTGAACGCGCTCATCTCAGGACATCGAACATATCTACTATACTAATATTATAAAGAGGGAACTTTTGTATTTTTGTATGTTTGTATTGAATAGGCTCAAAAGCTACTGGACCGATTTCAAAATTTCTTTTACCATTACTTAGAGGGATTCTTCCGAATCCGTATAGGCTATATTTTAATCCGGAAAATAAATAAGATTTTTCGTGGTAGTAAAAATTGTGGAGTAAGTCGTCGACAAAACTGTCGTACGTTATCGCTTCTCGCGTACGCTATGTTGTAAGTTGTAGAACTCAATAATGCCTACAAAAATCCGCGATAGTATAAAAAGAATATTCATATTTTAGCCATTTTACCATAGAATAAAAGTAATTAAAATTATTAGCCTATGTTTATTGATCATATTATCGTCAAATGTTACTCCTTATCCAAATAAACTATTTATTGACCAAGATTGTTTCAATAGCTATAAGTTACTTTTTATTTTATTCCACCCATTCAAAAGATATTACGAATTTAAAGTTGTAATTGATATTAAAATTAATGATGGCAGCTTAAAAATTTTTCTTCTTCGAAGAAAAATAAATGTCCTGCCGTGCGAAGCCGGGGCGGGTTGCTAGTAACCAATAAAGAAATATTGTGAGCCATCCGTGTCCGAAACTTATCAGTGTTTTGGCACCTATAAATTAACGGGCGGTTTTTTTTTTCCGAACAAAACTAATAACATTTCCGCTCTTTCGGTTCTATGCTCGACATCTCAGGCACAACTGACCGGAATTGAAAAATTCTTACATCTCGGTCTAAGCTATATAGCTACAGGCTTTATAACGTCACACAACGACCAATAGGAGCCGAGCAGTAATCAAAAATGTAGCAAAAACGAGATGATTAATAAAATATGATTCCGAACAATTCCTCTGAGCACTCCCCTTGATATAGTCTACATGATGCAGAGCGAAGCTACATCTCCGCGCAACTCCAAGGGGCTTCTTTGCAAGCTTCTTTGCAACATTGTGGCCATCAACAATCCGAGTAGCTCTTCGTTGTATACGATCAAGAGGGAGCAGTTGGTATTTAGGTGCCCCTGCCCAAAGATTTGAACAGTATTCCATAAGAGTCCGAACCTGTGCCTTGTAACCTGTTGTTGATTGTAGGCGTTGATTTGGACTGATATACTGTCTCGCTCTGTTTAGAATACCAAGCTTCTTCGAGGCTAACTTAGCCTTACCCTCCAGATGAGAACGGAACTGGACTTCACCCGATAAATCTTTGTATGAAAATTACAAATTTTGCCAGAAGGCTAATGACCACCATCGCCAAGTATGAGCTAATGCATACTAGTCATGTGACGGGCATGTTTAATGTACTTCAGGTTCGTCCGCGCGAGGGTACCTAACCTAACGCAGTATAAGCGTTAGGCAGTTTTATGCTGTGTTAGGCGGCGTTTATAAAATAAAAACAACTAAACAATAAAAACAAGAAACAAGCAGCCTCGTGACCACCCGCAACGGAGGGCCTAATGTTATAATCTATTTTATCACAATTATCATACAATAAGCATTTCTTTTTAAGAGCGGCCGTGGCCAAGTAGGTAAAACCTTTGGTTTGAAATCGAGAGAGTGCAGATTTAAACCCCGGTGGAGGCGTGTACCAATGAGACATTTTTGAAGAAGAAATAAGTAGAAGAAAATAAATTTATTTGGTAATTTCACAATGAACAACAGCAACATGAATACACATATCGAGATTCCAAATTGGTTCCCATTTAGCATGAGATGCGGATACGTTAATACGTTTTCTGATCTTAAGTACAGAATACGGATGCTTATTGCCGTGGGAGAGCCGCGCTTTGCCCACCTTCCCTAATCCTTTAACCCTTTTCCATAATAAAGGTCGGCAACGCACTTACGACTCTTCGGATGTCACGAGTGTCCATGGGCGACGGCAATTGCTTTCCATCAGGTTTCCGTCCGCTTGTTTGCCCCCTAAATATCTTTAAAAAATGCAGACTGCCGTGTTACTAAGCCTGGCCGCACATTATTCGAATATCTGATAAAAAAATGGGGTCATAGCTTTGAAAAAGCATACAAAAACCGATATGAAATTTTGCATACTAGGCAGGGTCCACAACAAAACATAATATGTAGAGAATGGGGCGGTGCGTCAGAATTTTTCTGATCAGAATCGGATAATGTGTGGCCGAGCTAAATACTCACTCATACAGAACAAACGCCAAGTTAGCAGCAAAGCAGTCGATATCGGAAGTCTTAAAGGGCCGCGCGTCGTCCATGTAGTCGGCCCTTAACGGAACTTCCGGTTTATACAGCTGCAAGTGTGTAAGCAGCTTAAGCAGGGTTCCGGAATGCGCGAACAGGAATGTGGCTTTAGGACCGTCGGTCTTACTGAAAATTTTAAAAAGTATAATTAAATAAAAGTTTATTTCCATTTCAGAACATTATGCAGCCATACTAAAAACATAAAATTATAACTCTTTTTTACAAAGAATTTGAAATGTATATAACTACTTTGCAGATTCTTTGTAAAAAACAGCGTATACAAATCAGCGTGTCCGTAGTTTTTAGTTCACATCTGACCGCCAGATATGTCACTAAGGGTATCAAATATGCCATATCGAATAAAAATTTAGTGTGAAACGTGCCATCTGGTAGACTGCGGTTAAAGCTCGTTGCAAAGTCAGATACACAAAAATTATTCCCAAATGAAATAGTTATTATTTTTGACAAAAAATTAAAACCGACTTCCAAATATAAAAACAAAAATAATAAAAATAAACTAAAATTATTACATAATATTTATTCTCTCGTCATACTCTCGTCATCCTCTTTTCATACTCTCGTCATACTCTCGTCATCCTCTCGTCATCCTCTCGTCATCCTCTCGTCATCTTCCCGTCATCCTCCCGTCATCCTCCCGTCATCCTCCCGTCATCCTCCCGTCGTCCTCTCGTAATCTCCCGTCATCCTCTCGTCATCATCCTCATCATCCTCATCATCCTCAAAGTGCATAGAGGCAATGCTGCAAAGTGGACACACCACTTTGGTAGGCTCAAAATAATACAATTTATCCCGTTTAGGATCCTACGAAAGGTAAATTGATTAACTTACCGATCTTAGTATTTTCGTAATATCGAGACAGAAATAATTATTAAATCAGGTACTATGTAATAATGAATTAGTTTTTCCATTAGGAGAACATAAATTATAAACGATTAATATCAAAATTGGTAATGACGAAAAAACTTAAAAAGCAATTTAAACCAGTCCTGCTAATTTTCTCTTGTATTATTGTACGTGCACCGATTTTATGTTTATTCTTTTGCTTACGAATATTTTATAGGCCTTCAAATTTTTAAATTAGTGATTAAAGAAAAAAATCGCTTTGTTAAGGCATGTTATGCATTTGCTCAAGATTGGCGGTATGGTTCATTAACCCTTTGTCAAATTCTATACCAAACAAGATTGTCAACAACAAAGTGACAACACAAAAATTTGTTGACAATCGTGCTTTCTATAGAAATGACAAAATTTTTGACGAAGAACTAATGAACCATACCGCCAATCTTGAGCGAATTTACAAGAGTATGGTTGAATCGCCGTTAGCTGGCAAAAAACATCAAAATTTGTATGAAATTCCATGCCAAGCTATTTTGATCGTCATTAAAGTGCTTTCAGTCAATCTGGCTGTAGAAATCGTTAACTCTCTGTCAAGTATTTGTCATTTTCTATACAAACTGTGATGAACAACTAAATGTTAAACTGTCATTTTGTTGTTAATCGCGAAGTTTTTTAGAGAAATTGACAAATCTTTGGGTCAATGACTCCTGCCGCCTAGATTGGCCGAAAACACTATAGTAGGACGATTTTTGTTTTTGGATTTGAGTAACCTCATCAAGTTATAACTTACCCAACAAATTGGAACATGTCCTTCAATATCATGCACGCGACGCGCGACGTCAGCTCGTATCCGTAGCCGTCCAACCAGTAGTTCCTCAGGTCGTGGTAATATTCCAGGTCCTGGAAATATAAATAATAAACTAAGACTAAATTTTAATTTACACCATACATGCGGAATATTACAACAGCGAACCCGACAAACGTTGTCATGCCAGTCTTGGTTTTCAAGTCTAAGCCATTCTCAAAAGTCTATTCCACTTGAATATTACAAATAGGGAATGCAATCTCGTTCGAAACTACCGATTATAATTTCGAGATCTCGCCAGAGCCCCAATCTCGCGAGATTTGCATTCCCTTAAAAACATTTTATGAAAATCGGTCCAGCCATTTGGGAGGAGTTTAGTGATAATAATATAATAATATTTAGGTTAGGATAGACTTTATTGTATAAACTAAAATAACCGTCCAATATTCGTATATCGCTCAGGAAATTATCTTCATTTTTAATTTCAGCAAAATCGATTCACCGGTTTAGGCGTTATCAGGACCGACAGACACCACGTGACCGACCGTCGCGGTCACACGCTAAACGCAACCTGTGAAATGGCACGACGCGATAAATAATTTCCATAGAACTGACGCAAAATGTCAAATTCATGTTTGTGGAGTGTAAATTTTATAGAAATGAAGTAACGCAAGTTTCGCAAGCTTTTAACATTTTATTTGAAGACACACAACAAAAGTATTCTATTTCAAGACAATTATAGCTAGTTAATTAATGCTTATGATTTGATACTTGTTAATAAATATGAAAGATTAATATGAAAAACTTACCTTTATACTGTCTAAATCAAATGCATAACACCATGGAGATTCAAAATGTTTGTGCCAAGCTGTCTCAAACCCACATGTTTTGTACATTATAACTACTTCATCTGTAAAAGACAAAGAATTATGTATTATTTTAAGCTTCTAGTATGCATAGATACTATAAAGCAAAATAAGCGGTATGAAGTTCAACTAAATGATAGTGAAAAAAATCATATAAACTATACTAGTTAATATTGTGATGTTGGAATTAACAACTATTTTTGATGTTATATTTTAAGCACAACAATTGCTTCTTTTAACAGCTAACGATTATGTGCTATTAAAATTCAACTATTAGCACTATGGTGGTATTCAAATGCCCCAAATACACAAGTAACCTCAATTACACACCCAAACTTAAAACCCTATCCAGACCCAATCTCTGGGAAACAGATTCCAATGTTTTATTCATTTTCTGATTAATTCCAAACAAATGCTGCTCCTTGTATGTGTCAGGGTTTTTCTTTACTCGCTTTTGCCACTTGTCACAATGCTTATAAAACTGAAAAGTCGAGGCAAACCATTGTACTCCAAATCATATTTGAAAACATAAATTTTGGGGATCAAAAAATAAAATTTCAGGGGTCATAAAAAGGAGCTATAAAAATTAAAAGGAGGCTTTTAAAATATTTCAATACAATACAAGGACAAGACAAACATTTTAAGAGATACTATAAAAAATAGTATACACACTTATACATTAATATTACGTTTTAGCAGCCTATTATATAACATAAAAATTACCCTCAGTGTTGTATCAACTTTTTTAGGTGGGTCAAATACAATTTTATCGGTAATTGTCTTATCAAATAAACCAAGACTGAAATATCTTGCACTCTGTTGAGTTCTCTCCTTGGCTGTGTAGCGAAACTAAAAAAAATATTGAACTTTAAATTATATTTCTTCCAAACTTAAGATAGTCAAAGATTCCCTTTGAATATCTTATGTTTACATCTTATAAATAAATATAAACAAATATTTTTAGACACTCAATCTACCTAGATAATACTTATTTTAAAAAATTACAATACTTATTTTAAAAAATTACAAATATAAAGACCTGATAAGTTTTGTTGCTGTATTCCTCAGATATTATATTGGGAAATCTTTTTTGCATTCTTTCAGCTGTCAGTATCATTTCATCTTGCCCTTCGTAAGTTAAAAATTTTTGCTCTTCTGGAGATAGGTTGCTTTCCCAATTTTCTAAGGTTTTCAATTGCTCTTTACTGAGTTCAGCTATAATAAAGGTTGATGTCTAATATAACAATAGCATAGCAAATTGTAAAACAAACAACATATTCTTTTACACAACTCATTTACATTAATCCAGTGTAGCTGAAATGCCAAATATACTCACCTTTTTCAATACTTTGTGATAAAATCTCCAATTTCAAATCTTTTAGTTTTATGTTCATGTTGTTGATGTCTTTTGTACTTGGTTGTCGAGTTCCATGTCTCAATAGCATCCATACTTTATTTCCTTTACAACCTATAATTTTAAATTAAACTTCTAGCTCACATAAACAATTTGCCTGCCAAGACTACATTTAGAATTTACTTAGGAGTCTTATTACTTACCAGGATATATGATTTGAGACTCATTTTTATTATATTTAAATCTATAAGGTGTACGTGTGGATAAATAATTATGAATATCATTTGTATGAACAATATTTGCATAAATATGACCACAAATTGTTACTAATACAAATATCAATGATGTGAACATTTTGTACAATGATAATTAATTCAAGATTTAATATTAATTAACATAAATAATTTCATTGTAGCTATACGGACAAGCAATAAATTATTTTTTAAACTTCAAAACTTTTATATAAACATATTCTTCTTCTTCTTTCTTTTTATTTATTATTTATATGGCGCTTGGCTATAACCATGGCCAGTGTCAAGTAAAGGCGGGAAATCAATTTTCTTGTT
>JAOTAV010094101.1:0-11077 GCA_026546445.1 Cyclargus thomasi | reverse complement strand
CATATATTTAATACACATCCAAGACCCAGGAACATTGAAAAACTTTTTTGTTCCGTCGGCGGGATTCGAACCCGCGATCCCCGGCGTAAGCTACCAACGCGCTTACCAACTGAGCCACAGAGGTCGTCGATAACATCACACCTGCATAGTACATATCGCCGCATGAATTTGCTACTTTCCTAACTTTTTAATGAAACTAGGAGACTACTCATTAGTCTCCTAGTTTCATTAAAAATACGGTTACCTGGTATTTTTGTAACTGCCGCCGACCATAGACAAAAACTCGAGAACGGGGGATACGGGCTTAGCAAAAAGCAATGAGCCGAGACCCCTGGCCTCGAGCACTCTAAGGCACTAATTCCTGGCTTCAACAAAAAACTGTCAGAATTGGTGCTAACTATGGGTAGGAATTAACTAAGGATCCTGATCAGAAGCCTAACTGGGCACTGCAAGCTCAACAAACACCTCAACAAGATAGGTGTGTGTAGCATAACGACCTGAAGATTCTACAAGGAGAAGGATGAGACAGCTGTCTACCTTTTTCTTGGCTGTCCTGCACTACAGAGCAGGAACAGGCACTTTGGGCGCTACGAATGCTCCGCAGAGGATATTCGTAACACCAACCCCAATCATATCGTTCAATTTATGATCAGCATTAAATTGGGGACGGTGCTCTAATGCGTATGTTACAATAGATCCTTAAGGGTAGCAGTGACGCAAGGGCCACAGGGTCCTTCCTTCGGCGAGGAATTATGGACAAAAATGGACAAAAACCTAGCCTTACCATGAGTTTAAAGCAATAGTATTTATCGATATTCAATAGCGACTATGTAAATTTTTATATAGCAATTTTAGTTACGCAAGTGACCGCAGGAGGCGCTGTAAAGATTTGCCATACTAAAAACTCGCGTAGTCGCTATCGAGTATCGAAAAATACTGTTGCTTCAAACTCACGGAAAAGCCACAGAAGATTTCCAAAAACGTCTCCGACCTTTTCATGAATAGGCAAAATTATTTTGTTTTAACAAATCCCACTTCTGCCAATAAAATATTTCCCCAATTCCCTAGTGACAGTGGTATAATTAGCGAACCCCGTGATACAGAGCAGGTTTAATATTGGCGAGCGATCCCGTAATTAACTGGTACACCGGCTACAGGACGGACTGATAACTGATAACTTATCTACGAGTCGGGTTTAAATAAACCTGTTACTTCTTTTGAGAGTAGATTCCCGCAGAGTATGTTCGTAAGTGAAATTTTTGGAAGATATAGAAAAGTTGGTAGATATTTTATTGACCTGTCGATGATTGTGACAGACCATTCCGTATCTACGAGTATATAGTTATACCCGAGGGGAAAACTTTGTAGCCCTTTTTATGAAAGACGCGTTGATGTAAAAGCGTAAAATTTATCCCAGTTAAAGTTGACATGGAGGAAGAGCGTGGAATACCAATAATATTTCAAAATACGCTTTCATTTTGGATATTTTTAATAAATAAAACGCTACGCACACTACAATATGACATGATAATCATACACGAAATACTCTTTTGTTTATGGTTGAAGTCTGTGATTGAATGTAATTGATAAATTTTCATAGCTTTTCTACACGATGAAATATTTATGGTCCAATCGCGACATTTTGGCTTTGGAAAACATCTTGTTCCCAAAGAAGGCTTACAAAAATATTCTTTTCATGAGATTATAATCTAAATAGTAATAATATCTAATGACTCTTCACACCACGTCAGTCTGGCCCCGTGCTAAGCACCCGAGGGACTTGTGTTACAGGTACCAGACAACGGAACTATATTTAATACTTTTATACTATACACATATTAAAGATTATTATTATATGATATACATATTTAATACACACCCAAGATCCAGGAACGTTGAAAAACTTTTGCACCGACGGCGGGATTTGGACCCGCGACCCCCGGCTTAAGCTACCAACGCGGTTACCAACTGAACCACAGAGGTCGTCAAATCAAAAGCTTTAACATAAATAAAATAAAGTTTTTAGTTTCCAATCTATGTATAAGTTATGTCTTTTAATGTCCAAATTAGTGAATAAACGTTTGTATATTAATTTTATTTGTTTATTCAACTTTTTATACGTCAAAAACCAAATCAATTTATTGCTTCGTTTGGGCGAGTAAACGAATAAGCAAACAAACAAACTTTTTAATTCATAATATTACTAGCTTCGCTTGCGTGGAATTTGAAAATTGGTAAAACTTCGATATTTCTCAAAAACGGGATGTTTTATCAAAACAAAAGTAGCCTTACTCGCCAACCGTTCAACTAAGTCTATGCAAAAAATCAAGTCGATTTTTCAACTCAAAGTACCAACAAACACACTTTCCCATTTATAATATTAGCATGGATTTTTAAATGGTATAACATTACATATCCACAGTACATACAACATACAGTAGTCAGTACATACGGGTCGAGATCAAAGTGAAATGAGCCCGTCCTAATGAGGGGGTTCTGTTTACCGCCGCCCCCCCTTTGATGTCGACGTTTAGACTTTATTAAAAAAGCCTTTGTATGTTTGTGTGTGTGCAAAGGAAATGCTGCATGAAACTATCCAATAAGGGATGTATACTGAGGGGCCGATTAATTCGGAATTAAATAATAACTCCAGCACCGGGTTTTATATTAATGTTTAGGGCGCAAGCTCCTAAATATCATAAAAAAAATATTTCACATATTACCATGTGACTCCATGCGGTCAGAGACCCGAAGCCGTATGCTCCACTTAACTCCCATCAGGTGACAAATCTCATTTGAGGCTTACGAAGTCTTAGCGTTTGACCGCAATACCTGGCCAGACGTGTTGAGGACTAAATCTTATAAATATTGACCCGCCAGATGTTGTTTTGACCTAAGACACGAACTACATAATATTAGTACAAGTCTCAAACCGAAAAAAGGGCTTAGCCTGGGGTTTTCTTATATTTATATTATTTTCAGATGGTGCATTATTATATAATATAACTAGATTTTGACTGCGTGAAATTCGAAGATCTGGTTAAAAAAAAATTTTCGGTAAATGAAGATTTTCTCAGACAAAAAGGAGCCTATATGCTCTGCAAAAATCAAGTTGCTTCGTTAGGGTGTAAATTTAGGACAAACAAACTAACAAACGCACTTTTCCATTTATAACATGAAGTTTTGATATTGGGCGCTAAATAACACAAATAAAAAATCTATTTCTATCGAGTTACATAGCAAAATTTTATTCAAATTGACAAATTTTTGTAGTTTTAATTCACATCCCTTACTATAAATAGTACTTACATACATTTAAAGTATCTGAGACATAACGAAACTTTTATAAGAAGTATTTCGTTGCGGGTATAAAAATCAATATCGCGCGACGCGCCCTCGCAACACGTAGCTCACAGCGACTATACGCAGTGGCGGCTCTAGCTGGTATAACGCCCGTGTGAAAACCTGGCGCCCCCTAGAACTTTGGCTCTTTGCAATATTATACATGATATAATATTATGTAATATTATACTTTGCAAAGGTAAGTCAAAGTTCTATGGAGGAAATTGAAAGAGCCGTCATGTTTTGTCGGCTGAGTTATAACATAACCCGACCAAATTACTTCGATCCACGATCTGTATCTGTTTTAACTTCTCCAATTGTACATGATTTTAAAGTCTGAAACAGGACCTCTTACTGATAAGTGTCAGAAAATCATTCACAATTTTTTTGACAGCTGTTGTATTGAGAAACTGTTGAAAAAGTTGTGGATAGCCTATCAGAAACGTTATCAGTAAGCGGTGAAACAGGCCCTAAACTTTTACTTTTACTTCCGTCCGTCTCAAAGTAATGCCGCTTAGCTGCAAGCACTGACCTCTATTATATAAAAACGCCGGACTGACGATACACTTTGAAATGACAGCTCATTACTGAGACAATTTGAAGCGCCCCACTTGGTCGGCAAAAGAACTGAATCTTACGTGATTTGCAAATGGCCGCTTGATCATAAATGAAAACAATGACATTTAATAGGGCTGGAAGTTTTCTGTCGATAAAACTTGTATCGATATCTGTGACTTATATGTGTTATGACTTTGTAAAGGAAATTAGTAATTAGTAATAATAGTAAAGTATTGAAAACATATTCATATTGTTTTCTATACAAACCTTATCTAGTTCTCTCCATCTATAATCGCATCATTATTATTATTAATTGAGCTAAATTAAATAGTTTTATCGATATATTCTGGCTCATTGTCTTATCTCCATCATTAATTCCTTTCCCGCTCAATTCTGCCATCAGCGCCAAAATGGCACAAATCAAATCTCCAAATGGAGGTGTCAGAGGCTGCAAGTCACTTTATGATATTGTAAGCTATAGGTTTCATTTTCCTCTACGCCACTACTGTAGCAGCCTGTTATGTGCAGCTAGATCAAAGTCATTAGAAGAGGAAATCTATTGTTTATGTTATATGGTATTCAATTTTTTTTAAGTCGCGACCTCTGGCAGCCAAGATTAGAATGTTATCTTTAGGGAGCGCCGCGGCGCCCTCTGTGACGATTGCGCCCGTGTACAACACCCAGCACTATAGGTTCAGCCGCCCCTGAATATAGGTACGCTGTTTGTCTACCGACACCGTCAACCGGGACATAACATGCAACTTTATGATCTAGGCTATAGGTTTCATTAATTAATTAAAGCTCATAATCGTACAAAAGTTAAAATCGCGAACTTGGAGCGACTAGGAACAGAATAGCTTAATAAGCGCGGTTGGCGAGGCAACTTTTAGACGACAATTGTGAATCTTTATAATATTTGATCGAAGCTGACAGACTATTTTTGATTTCAGTTTCAATGCTCCCGTACGAAATTCCACGCGGGTGAAGACTTACTGCGTATTTTCATGAAGCTTCGTGATGAAATTGTTATAAGGTGGGCGTCGGGCGGGGTCGTGACCCGGCGCGCTATTGGCTGACATCAACTTAATGACTAACCCCACGACTGACGTGAGAACCAGATATACATACTATAGCATAATATCATACTATATATTGTGCTGTATTGTGACTCAAGTTTCCTATTAGCTATCAAAATACGGCTGACAAAACGTAGTGATCTGAGATGTCTGTCATTTAAAACAGTGACAATTTGTAGTCCGAGTGTTCCTTTTTGCCACCATGTGTGCTGTGCGTATCTACATTGCACCGTGTCGTTCAAGGCTCAGCCTACGCTTTCCGCTTTACAGAACTGACTTTTCAGTCTGCTTGGATAGCTCTTATACGGGTAAATTCACACAGCAACGTAACCCGACGATACGCTTAGATGCATTTCTAAATTACCTAAGGAATTGACAGATTTTAATGTTACTTACAAGACGTCTCACGCAGTTGAGGTCCGTCAATCCAACACAAATCCGTCAATCTTCACGTTGCGAACAACCAGTCAAGTCGACCGTTTATGGCATACTTAGTTGAAAGGATGGCTACATCTGGTGTACACACAAAATACATATTATTACAGGTAAAAACATCATGTTCCCAAAATTTATGTATTCTTACGCGAATTCCTATTCAATGCGAGCGAAGCAGCATACAAAAGCTAGTATTGAAAAAAACAGATCAAACGCGCATTGATAAAACGAAAAACAACGAATCCCTCAAGTCTCAAACACCGCGATAAAACACTTCTATTTCCACACTAAAAATATCGCTCCATAAAAGCTCACATTTATCGACAAACAAAGAAGTCATATTGTTTATCTGTGGTTATAAAACACTTATCTTTCCCGCCATTTTTCGTAGTGACAGCATGTCCCTGGAGGCCATCTTATCACGTTTACCCCAATAACGAAAAAACCAACGATACTGGCAACACTTAAACTTATTTATGATTATAGGCAAGCTCTTCATAGGATGGGAATAAGGGCATCTTATATCGGAAGCTTATGAATTCCTATACAGATTTCCGGTATTTGGATCTCAATATCGGAATTGCACATCTTTGTTGTGAAGGTAGATAAGAAACAATAAACTTAAATGTTTATAATAGGCTAATTGCCCTTATGAAAAAAAAGTATAATATAATTATGATAATTTGACTAATTAAACATTTTAAGATATTGGTTTTCTTTCATGTATTGCCTTTTTAATCTGTGTATCACGTGATCCGAAACGCTGTCCGCCATGATGAGATGTATGTGACATCACTATTGCCATAACAAAACAACTATGAAGGTTGGTGTAAAATTTTCATCATATTACTATTAAATTCAGAAAGAGTTTTAGAGATTAAAAAATATTTTAATTTTTTTTTGGATTTAACGAATGTAATAAATCGAAAAGTAAAAATAATAGTCGTTGTTTGTTTTGGTAGTGATATCACAGACATCGCATTAAAAAAAGAAATTTTTTGTCAAAATATTAATTAAGAATTATTTAAGTCCGCGGCTGCTGTCGCGACGTGAAATTTAAGAATCGCGTAAAAATGCGAATATTCTTGTAAGTCTCCTAACGCCGTTTGTCCACCAACGCCGTCAACCGAGAACGAGATTATTTCAGACAGATAAAATGACACTGTATGATGACATAGGTAAAAGGTTTCATTTATAGATACAGCATTATCGTTAGAAAATGACTCCTATAGCCTAAATCATAAAGTTGCATTTTATCGGTCAGAAATAATCTGATTCTCGGTTGACGGTGGTGGTGAACAAACGGTCTTAGGGTACAACGCCCAACGTATCCCTCACACCGAAAGGCCTGTGTTAGTCTCCATCCTTAGAACAAAGTCCATGCCAAAAATTAAGTCAATTGGTTGGTTCGTTTGGGCATGAAGAAAGGACAAACATTGAAACAAAGAAACAAACTTACACACTTTCCATTTATATATGTATTAGTCATGAATTATGATTCATTCGCCTTCTAAAAAATTTGGGTTAAAAACTGATATGACATAGTACCTACTTAGGTACCTAACACATATATTTAATAAAGGTTTAGCCAAGTTTCCTCCCTATTTTATTTAACAACACAAAAAAGTAGTAACCAGCTAACACGTATAGGCTACTTTATAATATAATTTATAATTACCTAATACGGCTAATACTAAACACCTAAAATGTTTTCAGAAACCTTGAAAAACTTTTTAGAGTTATTAAAAAGCAAAAACTCTACCTATAGGTATTTCGTACGGAACCCTAAGCCCGATGACGTCTTATATTTCCAATAACTTCTGTTATAGCACTGATGTCATCGTTACAGATAAACAAGTCGGTCAATAAAACTTATCTGTGGTAGTCATCTACGTACTTACCAGTTACCATTAAAGTTATATTTCTTATAGGACATGCACACTTACGATTTCATACCTACCTTCTAGAAGGTATTATAAATGTAATAGTCTTTTCTTTTAAATATTAACAAACAATCTATTTTTTTTATATTATTATAACGCAAAGAGCAATAATTCTATCTTACAGTATTACATTAAGTTTAGTAAATTAAGTTTTTTTTAGCAATATTCCGCGAAAATTAATCTCAACCTGAAAAATGCGGGTTGTGAACCTCGACGCGCATTTCGCCCCGACACCGGGGCATCCTCAGGATGTAGACTTTACGAACAACGTCCGTTAACGCGTCGAGATTCTCAACCCGCATTTTTAGTTACAGGTTGAGGTTAATTTTAGCGGAATATTGCTTAAAAAAAAACGTAATTTACTAAACTTAAAGCTATGGATTTCCTGATTCTAATAAATACAGTATTAGATTTTTTTTTGCTCCAAAAAAAGGACGACGGTGGTTAGAGTTACTTAGGTATGTTATATGTATGTAAAATTACTTGATTTACTATACTTAAAGCCTATTATTTACTTAAAGCCTGTTATTTTAGTTTAAGTTGCTATCCACAACTTTTTTGACAGATTCTCAACACAAATCTGTCAAATAATGTTGTGGATAGACTGCCTATAAGCGGCGAAACAGGTGAATGGTAGGTTGCCTATACGCAATTAGCAGTGGCGTAACTTCAAGGTGTCAATGCCACGGGCCCCCGATCAGCCCCCCTAAACAAGTGGCAAGCGATTATTTTTTACAAAATCGCTTGACGTGTTAAAATAAAAAGTATCCTATATCCTTTCCCGGGATTTAAAGTATGTCCATACCAAATTTCAGCAAAATCGATTCAGTGGCTTGGGCGTGAAGAGGTGACAGACAGACACAATTTCGCATTTATAATATTAGTATGGATTTTCTAAGAACTATGAATAAATTCTTCAATGAAATATATCAAACAATGTTTTTGGAAATTTTGGATCAGTTTCAAATCGGACCACGGAATCGCGTTCTCCCATACTAATTTTAGCACCCCCTTTTTACCCCCTTAAGAAGCGAATTTCGAATCTTATTAGTCATACCAGAACACTCTACCAGAATTTTATGTTTCTACAATCAGTGGTTTAATCTGTACGTTGATTCCTAAATGCATATAGTTCAGGGCAAATTATTTTATATAATGACTAGCTTTTGCGAAGTTTTCTGTTGGCATTCAAGGGGATGTGAGAATTGTTTAGATTCACAAACCAAGACGGGCAGGACAACGTCTGTCGGGTTTGCTAGTTTTATTATATACAGTATAATATAGCACAGAAGTCCCATTTTATCTACTATGTGCACCCCCCCCCTCCTCCCCTGCGGTTTCGCCGTGCGAGTCGTGCGACACAGATCGGCCGGCGGCCATCATTCATTTTAATACAAATTACAATTTTAAATTCGTAATATCTTTTGTTTGAATGGATTTCCGATTGGAATAAAATTTATAGCTATTGAAACAATCTTGCTCAATAATAGTTTGTTTGGATAAGGTAGTATTTGACGATAATATGATCAATAAACATAGGCTAATAATTTTAATTACTTTTATTCTTTGGAAAAGTTGTTATAATGGCTAAAATATAAATTTTTGGTTTATAGTGTCGCGGACTTTTTGTAGGCATTATTGAGTTCTACAACTTTTCTAAAGAAGTGAACCATGCATCTCTAACCATTTAGGCAGCGTTTGCGAGAATCGTTAACGTACTACAGTTTTTTCGACGACTTACTCCACAATTTTCACTACCACGAAAAATCCTATCTATTTTCCGGGATAAAATATAGCCTAAACGAATTCGAAAGAATCCCTCTAAGTAATAGTAAAAAAAAATTAAAACCGGTCCAGTGGTTTTTGAGCTTATTCAATATAAACATACAAAAATACAAAGGTTTCCTCTTTGTTTATTAGTAAAGAGGAAAGGGTTATGTAAGATCGCGTCCTTAGTATAAAGTATAGACACTGACTTCGAAAGTATACGTCTTGCAAAAATATAGGCCTTGTATTGCGTATCTATTACAACATATTATTATTAGTCGTTAGAACAGTAATAAAGTCGATATTACAGTATTAAACGACAATGTTTATGGTTATGAATTTGTGATCTAATGGGATGCTCCCAATGCCTACAGCCATCAGACTGTGATGGTATTATAAATTGTTTTATTATGTCGTGACTTTGTAGAGGCACAAAAATCTAGAGTGTGAATTATATTATCAGGCAAATTGATTCATATCCAGATCGTGGATCTTAGTAATTCTGTCACGTTAATCTTCAAACTTAGACTACGCGTCGAATCCGCAAATTTCGTTCCGCATAACTCTGTCAACTGGCTAGGGCTGCCTTCCTCAATGGTACGTCCTGAGACGAAGTAGCCAATTTCAATATTGCTGGCCTAAATGTTGGGTAATTCGTGCGTGGGCAGAAAAAAAGTCTCCAATGTGTCTATACCTTATTGAGGTCGAGTTACAAGGTGCCCCGATAAAATATTATATAAGAAATATACAAAGTCATGTTTTTTGTACAATTGACTTAAAGCCTTACTTTTTACTCCTTATTCCCCTTCTTTTACCTGGGGTTTGGCGGAAAAACTAGTAAATTTAATAAATATATAACACCTCTGACCTCTGCTGTCGGTCGATATGTCTCAATCTCATTTTTTGCATTGTATGTGTACAATCACAGAATTAGGTCGAGTGATTAGGTCGGGGTGTGTCAAACTCAGCCGACAGATCACAACTTGCAGTTGACATATTCTTTCCCAATGTGATGGTCCGTCAACTGGCTCTCTTTCAATTTCCCCCATCATACATAGCCATTGACCACTTTAAAACTTAGTTCTTTTTGTTAAAAGCAACTTATCTGCGAGTGTTTGTCATGTTTCATGAAGATCAGTTAATCCGTTTAAAATTTGTAGGGGCTAGAAGTGGAGTACAATAACCAAATACACTATTTTTAAGTGCTTATAATTCAATGTAACTTTGGAGAAATTCAAAAGGGTTCTACCACCAAAAAAAGTTTGGTAACCGCTGGCCACCAACTATTTCATTAGGTATTAAACTGGGTATAACATGCGCAAACTGAGTGCTTTCCCGGTTAGCTAACTAAAACACCGCGCCGCGCCGGGGGCACTTAACAGGTTAGTTGCCAACCGATATTACATTAGCAAAAGTTGTGCACTACAACTCTGCCGTCCTCAAGCTTAAATGCCGTTAACCAACATCTAGTCGTTTTTGACATTTTGATACCATCATAATCAGAAGAAAAAGCTCTATCGAGGTTTATTATCAAAATTTTTGTAGCTTTTACAGCCATTGAGTTATTAAAATTAATATTGCCGTTATGAAGTACCAAGCCCATAGACAAACTGCGGCGTTTTTTGCTCATAACTCAAAAAGTATTTTTTGTACATAGCGGCATTTTAGCTTGACGAAAGCAGTACTGCTGATACTTCCGAGGAATTAATTCAAAACCCTACGCTCTTTGGTCAAAACTCGAGTTACGTGAGGCCCGGCAAACAAAATATTACGACTAACAATGATATAACTGGACTATTAAAATTATAACAAGAGGTCGCGATGTAGTAAACTTCTTTGTAAAAACCTTTTTATATTTTGTACTCTTTGCTTTATGATTTACTAGCAATGCCCCGCGGTTTCACCCGCTTAGATATTGATCTTGTGCGAGAAGCAGAGGAAAGACCACTAAGCCGA
>JAOTAV010094100.1:0-11077 GCA_026546445.1 Cyclargus thomasi | reverse complement strand
GCGAGCAGACGAGTTACCTGATGGAAAGCAACTGGCGTCGCCCATGGACACTCGCGACATCCGAAGAGTCGCAAGTGTGTTGCCGGCCCCTATGAGGGAATAGGGATAAGGGATTTTAGGCCACCGGTAAACTCACTCACTGAATGAATCACAGCACAACGCCGTTTCACGCCAGTTTTCTTTGACGCCGTCGTATAACTCCGGTCGAGCCGGCCCATTCGTGCCGAAGCATGGCACTCCCACAGCAATGAGCATCCGTATTATGTACTTGAGATCGGAAAATGTCTCATTGGTACACCGCCTCCACGCGGGGTTCGAACCTGCACCCTATCGAGTGCGAACCAAAGTTCTTACCCATTAGGCGACGGACGCTCTTAAAGTGAAGATACACAAACGTGATATCTCTCTCTCTCTCGAGCGCAGTCATGATTGTCGATATCGACATATGTCTTTACTCCCTAATATGCGTACGTCGAGAGATACATTTTTCGTTCGTAGACTAGTATCCAAAAAACGTAGACTCTTCTCATAATATCAAAATCTTGACTAAACTCGATAAAAAAATGTGTTTGTCGTGTTCGCAGACAGAAGTAGCAAGGATTAAAACGAAATTACAAGAATTTTGTCGGCAAACACGAAAAATAAATTGTCATGTTAGGGTCAATAGACACGAAGAGATAAACCGTTAAACGTCAAGTAAACGAATTTTCACAATGGCTTATCTTAGCCCGGCTAGTATGACTTTTTCCGGAGAAAAAATCTATAATTCGCATCGAAGACTATCCGAAATAGAAAGCAAAAAATATTAGAAGCTGTGCTGTTTATGAACCCTAAAAGAAATCTTAAAAATCTCTATCTCGTAAATCGCTTGAAACTTTTTTGCTTTTATTTATTCGAGTTATAATAACTTTCATTCGTGAATTCATCGAAAAACATAAAAAATTACCTACAAGACCGGGAAAGCGGAACTGGGCCGAAGCCGAACCGAACAAAAACTGGAACCGTAAGTTTTTCGCTATTATGACACAAGGGACATCCGGCAGCACAATACCATGGCCTTGGACGGCTGCCTGATATAATGATTCTGATGAGATTATATACGGGAAAAATAGCCTTTGGATAACTATATCACTCAACCGAAGGTTATTTGTAAACATACGAGTAGAGCATGCTTAGTGTCTTTCTACAAAAATATAAAGAAAGCTTATTGACATAGCTAATCTGTCGAGTCCACCCAAAAATCTGTCTGTAGATTAAAAAATCTGTCAGCTCATGCCAAAAATTTGACAGTTTTTTAACTCTTTCGTCTTTTTTTTTCATTGGTCATGCACTAAGCCTGCATATATTTTCGAGTTGCATCGAAATTGCCTTTCTCAAAATAAAACTTTTTTTAGGTCTAAAACCTTGGTTCCACGGTTTGTGCGTTAAATTTTTTTAATTCTCGACTACTTATATGCTATATAATTCTCGACTACTTAATGTGCTCTTTAAGTATGTAGTCTCCAAAAAGTTAAGGCGAAATCATTTCCGAACTTCAGATAAAAAATCTAAATATCAAACATAAATAATAAAAGCATCATTGACAAAATAAAAAAAAAGTTATCTATAATCCAATTATTTCAAACGAATGTTACGTCTTAAAAATCTGAAAACCTAACCAGTCTGTCAGAAACAGTTTCGACACTTTTGTGGTCAGGTCGAATGATTGATGAGTGTCCCTCCTAAGTGGAATAATTGAAATAGCAAATTTGTCACGCTCTATTGAGGAGGAATATTTTGTTCGTCCGGGCCGCACGGGCCGCGCGGGCCGGTTTATTACATTGCAACTGCAATTAATTGCATATATTTCAGCTGTTGTTTTCCGTTTCATTACTTTGTAAATGTTAAATCGAATTGTTTGTTTGAAGAAAAATTTATTGTAACCCAATTAACACGGACAAGAATGTACCGAAACAATTGATATCTTTTTATGATCGATACAAATCTTATATGCGCATTTCAGTACGCTGATTGTACTAGATGCAGTTTTGTTACGTTAAATATTATCAGATTTATATAAAATGAAACATGTTGTATGTAGTAACTACATACTTATACGTTTGATAGATAATAAAAAAAAACAAATGAATGAAAAAAGAATTCGCAAAAATAAAAATCATAATTACAATTCATTCAACATTTCTCAAATTAGATTTCATTATAGCAATTAAATGATTATTATTTTAACACAACAAACTTTATCATTCATATAATTATAATTGCTAATCAATTTTATTGAGACAATACATCAGCTGTTCCAACACCTGTATATCTAGTCAGGTGTCTTGTATATAAATATCGCGCTCTTTTTGGAATGTTTACATTTTAAACTTATTAGATGTATGCAGCACATTTTCACTTCACAAGCGAAAGAATTTTCTAAAAGATATGACAGCTGATGAAATAAGCGTGAGCACAGCATTCCCATTTTTTCATTGATTGTATATATTACTCTTTACTCTATGCAAGCTTTAATCTCTTAACGGTTAAAGCAATTGACCATAGCATCGTTTGTCCACCAACACCGTCAACCAAGAACGAGAATATTTCGACCCGATAAAATGCAACTTTATGATTTCGCTCTATCGTCAACGTCGTCGACGTCATTAAAGCCGTAAAAGAAAACGAAACCTGTAGTCTATGTCATAAAGTTGCATTTTATCGGACCGAAATAATCTCGTTCTCGCTTGAAGTTGTTGATGGACAAAGGGCGTAAGTCATAATCTTAAAACACCTTAGTTTATTAGCCTCACTAAAACAGTCGGATTACTAGCCAAAGACGCCAATATAGTTTAATTACAATTTATTTAACATTAAGATTAAGAAATATACATTAATATTAAGATATTGAGATAGGGCATAGAACATTCAGTTTGGTTTATTTCAAAGTCAGTTATGGCTTCATTTATTGTTTTTTTTTTAATTTAAGGGGCCAAGCGAGCAGACGGGTTACCTGATGAAAAGCAACTGCCATCGCCCATGGACCCGAATGGATCCGAAGAGTCGCAAGTGCGTTGACGGGCTTTATGAGGGAATAGGGATAGGGCGATTAGGGAAGTTGGGCCACTGGTAAACTCACTCACTGAACGACACACAGCACAATGCCGTTTCACGCCCGTTTCCTGTGAGGCCTTGGACTCCGGTCGAGCCGAGCTATTTGTGACGAAGCACGGCTCTCCCATCCGCATTGCGTACTTGAGATCGGAAAACGTTCGAACTGTGACTTGTGAACAGACCCTTAGCATAACTTTACTGTAATCTTATGTTATTATACTTACAGCAAGCTCCTCGCTGGTGTAGGCTGTGAGTGTGCGACGGTCCTGCTGTAGGACGCAGTAGAACGGCTCCCACGATGGCGGAACGGAACCGGCGGCGCTCGCTACTGCCTCTGTAATTAAAAAAAATATTTTAAATATACAATACATTTAAAATATACATTTCATTTGCTACCACTACGCTGCAAAAAAAATTAAAATATATATTTCACTTGGTACCACTACGCTGCAAAAGATACGGCTGTAATTACAAATTTTGTTACGTTGCACCTTAAGTTACGAATATTTATGACCAGTAGAGCGAGAGCAAAAATTATAAAGTGTATGAACGCCATTAAACTAAAATAATTTATATTTCCTTTTTAAAAATCCAGTATTCTATACAAATTACAATATATATACTTGGCAGGCTGTGGCGAAATAAATCAACGAGTTCCAAGTCGTAACTGGAGGCTGTAATTTTTAACGAAGCCCAAGGAAATGTCATTCATAAACCTTAACTATTTTATTAGAGAAAAAAAACAGCGATTTATTATAGGCTAGCCATTTACGCTAATGAATAAAAAATAAAACAAGTATCGATTCAATAGTCTGCACTTTTCTTAACCTTATAATGGTGATATGAATCACAAAGAAGGCATTTTTACCTCACTATTTATTAATACTTTAATTCGGAACGAACATAATATTTAAGACATAAGAATATAGTGCAATAATACCTTTATTATTTAGTAGCGAAAAAGGGCAGCTTTATGAGGACTCGCGAGATTTTTAAAATGCTGTTACATAGGGTTTTCCAAAGTATTTTGTGACTGTGACAGATTAAAACATGGTTCTGGATACAATACATAGATACTCCCTTATTCATAAAAATATTTAAGCAAACTCGCCACACTGCATTAATATAACCTGACGAAATAACCTGTATCCAACATCTGCTTATAAAATAATTTCAGCGATCCTATATACAGGGTGTAACAAAAGTAAGTGATAAAACTTTAAGGAATGTGTCCCTGATACAGGGATCACTGTGAAAGTAGCAGCGCTGCAAGCAAAATAACGCGATACGATACTTTAAGTTTTATCAGTTTTGTTGCATTCTGTGTAGAATATTCTGTGTACTTAAATGCATGTTCACAACTAGCGCAAGTGGTCCAGTTGTGCTAATAAACTGTTGGACGCTCTTGTTAGGCGGATTAACGCAACCCATTTTACATATTAACCACTTAATAAAAACGCATGAGTAATAGGCATATGACTCCGCTTGTTATGTGAAACGAGGTCTTGTTTAACGGCGGGAATACGACTATTAATAATGGCTGAATATGTTTCAATCAAAATTCAGTTTTTCTGTGACAAATAAATTCTGGTCATATTTACACACTCAGCGTTTTTACCCGAATGCGCCAGAAGGAGGGTTGTTTTTCGAGAGTATGTATGTATGTATAATTGTTTGGCACATTCTGCAGCCTAAGAGACTTGATGGACTTTAAAGTATTGTATGATTGGTCTTGACAGAGCAATAATATTAAAGTTATTTTGAAGTGAAAATTGTGAGGTTCTTAACATTTTTTTCGCCCATTTAGGTCAAGTAGGGTATCAAAAATTAATATATTAAAATCGTCATTCTAGAAATATACATAACATAAAGTTAAAATTGCAATGGTTCTCTAGTCGGGTTTTCTATTTTTTTGGACATTTAGCTTGTTATGCACTTGAGTATGAGTTGTCTATTTACGGGTCGCTTAGCTGTTAGTGCAACCGGCCACGAAATCAGTAGTACCGAGTCTGTATAACATAATTAATGGGTTGCATTTTAAAACATAAATAGCTTCAATTATAATTTCCGACTACGCAAATTACAACAGGTTTGGCAAAAATGTCGCAATCTGAGGATAAATTATTATATGACTTTATTTACTACTAAAATTGACCTTTCTAGCAAATTCACAACATCATTCAGTTATAGTTTAACTCTAAGTTACAATAATTGTAATTGTAATCAGCTTTAACCTTTTTATATTAAGCCTCAACTAAGACATTATAATAAAGCTGTAAAGTTAAAATGAGTCATCGCGTGAGAAAATTCTAAATAAGTTCACATTGTGTGCTAATCTAAGCTAAATGTTAACTTATCATAATTTATGTGTGAGAAAAAATTATGCAGTTATATATCAGTTTAAAAGTTTAAACATAAATGTCGAGCTTGAAATCTCTAAAAATAAAAATTAGTTTTATTTGTTTGGCTAAAACTCGAGTACGGCTGAACCAATTTGGCTATTTTTAAAAAGAAATATTCGTGAAATTCCGGGGGATGTTTTTACTATGGAAAAGGCGTTAAGTGAAAAGAATTTCACGGGTCATTCAGTAGCAGCTAAATAACCTTACGATAAACCTTTCCTTGTGAAAAAGTTTATTCTGAATGCGGTACTAGTACGGTATCTACAATGTTTATTGTATCTAAAACATATATCGTCGTTGAAATTCTAACACAACTTAAGTCACTTTTTGACTATTTCGTCATTTTGATGCCGTTTTCCAGAAAATCGGAAAACGCATCGTTTAAGTTAATCAGGAACACGTGTCAGCTAACAAAAACCTTGTACAAGTTTTAAATTGTAAAAATCTATTAGTATGGTGATCTTTACAAAATTCAAACAATTGTTTCGCTCTCCTGAAAAGTTGTTACTTTTAACTTACGTGGTGTTAGAACTTCAACGAATTTTATAAGAAGCTTCAGTAATCACTGCTGCTACTTATGCTGCTGCAAGTCTTCTCTCATCGTACTATATTATTCTCTTCCAATAGAGGATAATATAGTACGATGACAGCAGAAGGTATAAAACCTTATCATAAAGGAACTAAGTAAGAGATACTAGGTATGTGAGCATGAACAAAGGGCAAAGAGTATAGTTCGTGCAATCATTTTAACTCAGAGCTTCTACAAAAGTGATCCTTACGCCCTCATCATAAAGTTCCTGGTAGAGGTTAATAAAATGTGTATACGACTTTCATACCCAGCATATCCCGGTGGCGATAATAGCGGCATACCACGCCGTAAACTTATAACGAGGTGCAAAATGCCACTGACACCCCACTTTCCTTACAAACCCCATAACCGGTGCCATAACTTTTCGTGCGTTGATGACATATTGCTACGAAGCGATGACAGTTGAGGCGCGAAACTTCGTGGCAGCAACGTGACACGACACTTCTCGCCGACATTCGCTGTCCATTCGATAGTCGTCTATCATGTCGGCGAACAGAGACGAGTACGCCTTCTACACAATGGCGTATCATCGTCTGTATTCGCTGATTATGAAGTTTCGTGTCCCCATATCTTTAGCCAACGATATAATGTTCCAGCCGAAGCCGCGCGGGTCAGCTACAATGTAGCTTGAATCAATTTCATGAGGCTAATTTAATATGTTACCTTAAGAATAGTGTTGAAGATAAAAATCGTTGGCATCATATTTTATAACGCAGACCGGCAATTTTGTGCACTTTACGACGCATCTTTATATCATTACGGTATATTTAAAGGCACTAAAACCTCGCTTCGGACACACCGTTCATAATAATTTTACTCCTAACAGCACCTTAATGCCCAGGGCGTAAAGAACAAGTTTGTGAAAGACGGAGTATTTCTGAACGGATATGTCAAGAGCAGTCACGAGCCTTATCGTGATGCGGCTAGACAGTAGAACAACAATATCCTGATTCTACTAGTTTAATGGAAAGAAAATGCAGCTTTAGTCCTTGTTCAATCTATTCAATTTCATGTGAAACTTAGATGTCATCATCGAGCATAGTATAACCAAAAGAGTGGAAATGTTATTAGTTTTGTTTGAAAAAAAATGCGCCTAAAGCCGCTGCGCTCTGATTGGTCGAAAGTATCGTAGTACGTACATACAGGTCTGTTATTGGTGCGTACTGTTTTAGTGCGAGCGTTAGTTGGTTGACGGTTAATTTATCAGTGACAAATCACGGATAAGTTTCGGACACGGATGGCTCACAATACTTCTCTATTGGTTATATGCTCGATGGGTGTCATCAAGGGTAATAAAACAAAGCCCTGTCTGTTCACTGCGAGAGTAGAAAGAGTAACTATTTTTACTTTTGAATGGGAAAATTCATGACGCTGCGCGTTGTTCGCCTAAGCGATTGTTTTATCCCATACAATGATACAAAATATCACAAACGTACAATCAGGGAAGTTGAAACAAATACAGATAGCGGGTCTAAATAATTTGGTCGGGTTATGTCAAACCCAGCCGACAGATCACGACTTACATAGAATTGACTTACTCCAACCAAATGTTTCGTCTGTCCGTCAACTGGCTCTCTTTCAATTTCCCCTTTTTACAAAAAAAAAATCGGCGCAAATAGACATACCTAATATATATATTTTCTGTTTGACAAGAAACGGAGTAAATCTAACAAAGCTGCATTGCATTGCATTTAATACTAGAATCCGGGTACACAAGTGAAATTCCTAAGTTAGGCCCCTAACACACGTTTCCATGGAAACGTGAAGCCTGCAGCTACAATCGACCTATGACCGCTCGTGGCTCGCCGATTGAGTAATTGCATCACTTCAAAAATTGTTCTGAATGTTTGTTATCTGTGTGAAATATCCTAACCATAGAGGAAATAGTCATTTCCCTGATATCCTTACTAATATTATAAGTGCGAAAGTTTGTCTGTCTGTATTTTTTACGCCGTACCACTAAATTTTACTTTCTTTAATTTGTTTATTTTTGGGCTCTACACCGAACTTCATCAAAATCGGTTTAGTTATATAATGTATTCTAATTTACACCTTTTTATGAAGGAATGCGTTTACGCATCTCCAGCGATCTGAAGAGGATCACAAGGGTATGTAGGACTCACCAGCGCGGTGTAAGGCCGCACCTGGTCCTATCCATTCCTGCTCGCGAAAGTGAAGTCATAGGAAATGCTCGATACACGACCCCAACTTCAACAGCTTTGCCCTGTGGGGCTCTACCTGTGGAATCCCCACATTGCAACAGCACGACGCGCTAGAACACCTAGCGCATCGTAAACTATTTGGGGACTCGATGCCTAGGCGACGTACTCCCCATGCCGTCGTCTCGAGCAAGGACGGGATGTCGTGACCATGTCTGGCCCATGGTCTCCGCCTTGGCCTTCTCTGGGGGACGAGCACCTCTGCCTTTTGCCTGCGCTTCGCCCTCTCCTTTGAAGACATTCTCTTAAGGCAAGTCTCGACTTCCCTCCAAGAATCTTCGTTGTTCAACAACGCACTAACGATGGCCGACAGAGAAATGTCAAGTCCTACGGCAGCTTGATTCTAATTTACACATACGAATAGGTAAATTCCTACCAAACTACATTATTAAACCACTTCCCTACTTTCGCTTATAAAGTTTTGGCTTGCAAAAATATTTCATGTATTTTTTATATAACTCGAAATTAATTTTAATTTAGTAACACTTAAAATGAATATCTTAGCATAAGATGTGGCACACTTTTATATTTTATTGTAATCATGTATTTAAAGTCTCTAAATTTTTAGCTCTACGCGAAATTTCCCTTGGTCTAAAGTCTATTTTTTCGGCAGTATCTAATGTTGGACTGAGCATATTTTTCATCATCGACGAATACAGACGATGACACGCGAGTACGATTTTGTAGAAGGCATTATCGTCTCTCGGCCGATTATGTGGATTGTGGACGCCTCGCACGATAATCGCGCCGGGTAACGAACGAGAAATATAAGCGATTATATTGAGGCTGCAATAAGAAACAGCACACTATCGGTTATCACTCATCCGGTTGTATGCCGGGCATTATCTAACACCGGATAGTGTTGATCACTTCATTCTATACCCAGAGGTGTCTAGGATAATCGCTGACAGGAAACACGAGATTTATTTCGCTCACTCGCTCTATTCTTACTATACTATTTGTAACGATGTTATGCGAATGTTAAAGTCTTCTTACAATACTATTCGTAACAATAATATACGAATGTTGAAGGTACTTTTAAAAGTCTGTAAATGTATCTATTGTCATGTTATGACATT
This sequence comes from Cyclargus thomasi, assembly GCA_026546445.1. Taxonomy (NCBI): domain Eukaryota; kingdom Metazoa; phylum Arthropoda; class Insecta; order Lepidoptera; family Lycaenidae; genus Cyclargus; species Cyclargus thomasi. The sequence goes on along the minus strand of JAOTAV010094100.1, from coordinate 1,695 downwards.
ATATTTAAGTAGCTCTCATCTCTCTCAGGCTCTCAGCTTCATTACAATCTTAGAAGCTTCTACCAGAAACGTATTACATATCGCTCACCTGCTTTGTCCTTTTAATATGATTTTTAAGTCAAAATTATATGCGTAGAATGCAAAGTAATATTTTAAACAATGATTCTGCCTTTCTGTCTGCCATTATAATATTTAATAGCGAAGTCGTCCAGGTGACTTCATTATAACAAAGATGAAGAATTTTCCCTGTTCTTTTTACAGATTTTTTCTATTTCAGTCTTACTCCCTTATTCATAAAAATATTTGAACAGTGTTTAACTATTCAAGATTCGCAGTCTTTTTCTGGAATATTAAAAATGTCACACGACAGAAAGGGACAGCGAATCTTGATTAGTAAATATTTTTATGAATAAAAACGTTAAAGTCTAAAATGTTGCCAGTGTTACCAACTTAGGGGTTTTGCCTCCACATTTAGGGCATAAATAAGGGAGTGGGAATTTTTTTGGGGGTTCCAAATATTTAGGAGTTTTTTTTGGGGTTTTCTTAACAGACACACGGTTTATGTATAAATATTTTTTAAGGTTGGTAACAGTGAATGTTACTTCACCAAAAACTATCCTACACAAAAATATGTATAAACTTGTGTCTTAGAATAAAAATTTCATTCATAAAAACAAATTTATCATACTTATATATAATTAGTACTTAGAACGTAAAATATTTCTCCTCATAAAAAGTACAAATTGAAAAAAATATACTTAAAACATAATCTTCCTATCAAATTTTAACTAATATTAATTAAAGAGAAGACGTCAATTAAAACGACGGCTTAATAATACCTCTCCATATTGAGTTTCCCAAAACAGTTATTCTTACGGTAGTAGACGGTGGAAAAGTTGATAAAAAACTGACTAGCATTTTATTTTGGTCGTATCTAGAATAGCTTGGGCGTGAAGACGCAACAGACAGACACTTTCGCATTTATAATATTAGTATGGATTCTCTCCGATACGTCTTAACCGTTTCTTACCTAAATGCATATTCGTTAGGTGTAAGAATCGTCTACTATCATTTTTTTAAATCATACATTTTTTTAGCCGTTACTCCATCTGACTAAATTTCGACATCTAATCGATCATAAAATCTAACCTAAAAACGTTAATTTTATTTTCTAATAATTTCCTTCACTAAATTTCTTAATAAATGTATTTAAAAGTCTGAATGAAGTTAAGAGGAATAAACCGTTTAGTAGCTCTACTAGATTGTCGGAGATAATCTTTGTCGTAAAACAAACAACATAGTTTATAAACATTATCTAAGCCCGCACTGGGATATATTATACAGCGTCATTATTGTCATTATAATGACATGTTGACATTTAGAAGGAATTTAATAATAATTGAGTCAGACTAGACCGATAGAGTTAATTATAAATTATTATAATTCTCCAACGGTCATTTCTTAACAGGAAAAGTAGTTTACTAATAGGGGCTATTTAAAATGTGCTTATTGCTACCAGAACCAACTTGTACTGGAGACAATAACATGTCAATATAATTCGTTATTTAAAGTTATCTAAGGTACATTAACCTAGAGACAACTTAACGTACTATTCAAATCAAATCAAATCAAATCAAATCAAAATCTTTTTATTCAAAATAAGTACTATAAGTACACTTTCTGAACGTCGAGACT
>JAOTAV010094099.1:0-11078 GCA_026546445.1 Cyclargus thomasi | reverse complement strand
TGTATTTTAGTTGTATTCATTTTATTGTACGCGTCCTATCTGTTATCCTAATCCTATCTCTTTCCGTATGGCTGCTGTAAGAGATTTCTTTATAGAAATAAGTAGATTCTTTGTGTCGTCTTGTATATTGTTATATTGTAAATGTTTCTTGTGCACAAAAATTATTAAAAAAATGTTTGTGTTGAAATAAGTTATCAGTTGATAGTAGATAATATTAATGTTGGACGTTTCCCGTTTGTATGTTTAAGGCAGGCATCAAAATTTTAACGATCGATATGCAGTGTTACTTAAAAATATTTGATTTAAAACTATTGTCCAACTTTATGAAGCTTTAAAATGAGTATGTCTAAGGCAAGTAGAACCTGCAGCCAAGTATAGTTGTTCACAGCCTCCTTTTACTGTTGAATAGCAAGCGGACAAACTCACGTCACATTTCTGTTAGGAAAGGTTAGTTACACCGATGCAGCACTGTTAAAATGTAGTTTTATGTAACCTTAACTTGACTAAAATAAAAAATATATATTTAACACTTCGCTTGAATATAATTTAATGAGTTACTTTACAATAAATACAATTTAAACCGTTACAGAATCATGGTTGGAACACTTAGTTTATGAATCAATGAAAATAGCTTAGACTGTAATTGCCCAGACAAATAGACCTTTTATCAACAAAAAATTATGTAAAACGTCTTTCAGCACAACAATATGGTAACTACAGTCGGTTTTAGATAGTTATTATATAACAATACATAATATTCTGTATATCTAGAATCTCTATCTTCTCTATCTTGGTTATAAATGTGACAGTCATTTGAATTTGTGTGTGTGTAAATTGTTCATAAAAATATTTAGAATTGAGACAAAAGAATATTATATTAAAAGAAGTATGAGTACTCACTTGGTAAAAGGCCATCTATTTTTCTCAGTGCATGGGAATTACCTGAAATAAAAAACACTAAATGGCATTTAGATAAGAGTTGTAGTAAAATCAAATAAAAATATATTGATTTTTTTTATTTAATCACTGACGACGACGTGCTACAACTTACAACTTTTGATCAATTGTGAAAATAAAGCTAGCAAAAAATAGCAAAATAAGCAGACAAGCATTCATCACAGGAAAAAAGCGCGAAAAGTCATCAAAAGTAGAGTAGTTTAAGTTTCGGACACTGAAAGATTAAAGATATGTGTTATAATAAAATTAGTATCATTTTTTTAGACTGGTATGTGTGCACCACAAATTACTAAGTTAATCCCATAAGTATTAAGATTTTAAATTTTGCCTTAAATTGTATACGATTAAGAAACTCAGAAGTTCATTAAACATAACCAGAAACAGCCCAAATTTTGGCCGACATCAAATAATATCCAGGTTGAATTTATGAACCGGTTTCATACATAACCAACTCATCCCAGTGGGACGAAACGCCCGAGACCCCAAAGCCGTTTACAGGTTAACTGCTATCGTAATTCAAATTATTTTAATATTTACACGTTTTTATAATTAAACTATATTAACGAAAACCGTTTCTTAATTAAAATGGGGTCATACTGCAATAATTTTTAACGAATACTGCAGTAATATTCAGCCAAGTATAAGTCAAAAACAAACGTTTGGTGCCAAGACAATTTTTATCTGTTTGCAAATCGAGCCAAGCTTTTCCATGGTTTCCTACAAATCTAAAAGAGTCTAAAAGTGTCTAAAATAAGGCCGTGACTACTTGAATTAGGTTAAAACTTTGTAAACGTTTTAAATTGTAATTAATTTAAATCCAACAAAAACTTAATCAAAATGTGGCAATATTATTTCTATACTGCGTTGTTATTTTAAATATACAAGGAGCAAAATATCTTCAAGTTCCGTAGATGTATTTTATGACTATTGTTTTGTAGAGCATTTTAGTTAGCTCAAAATCTTGTTTCGTTTATCAGTCTGTCATTCTGTCATTTGGCATTCCTATGTGTTTAACGAAAACAATCAGATCATAGTTTTTCGCCATAATTTGGCCATAATTGCTAGTGTTGAGGCGCTTAAACCAAGCAATATTATTCTTTAAAAATACCGAAATAGGATATTTTATTCGCCTCGCGTCCTAATGAACTAATAAATTACATCCGGCTGACAGCTCCTCAGAATATTTTACAAGAAACAATATATCTTGAACAAATTATTGTCATTTGTACCGACGCCCGACTACCTAATAAATAAATTGCGCGCCATATTTTATCTTTCTTGACACTTGGGTTTAATATTAAATAAACTTGAATTGTGTTCTATCAGGCGATCCGTCTGCTTTTTAGCTACTAGTCTAAGTACAATAAGCTACTAATACCTTACTGTTAGTTCCTTCTAATAGCAATGTATCTATCTCTGATAGTGCAGTGCATATTTATAGTCACGTTCCCTTCCGGTTAAAAAATTTTGAAAATTATATGAAAAGTTTGACAAGCGCAAGAAGTGACTGATGATGACTTGTTCGAAACCGGTCGTGTATTTGCTATAAATTTGTAAAATCTAAGAAAATACAGTGGAAAAGGTCCAAGAAAAGTGTGTTTGGTTAAGTAAGCGCAAGAAGGGTTCTGTATCATAATTTAAAAGTTAAATGACTATAACATACTCGTACACGATCTTGAGTTAACGGTAGTGGGATGTAGAAGACCCGATATAGCCATTCTGTTAGCGTCTAGCGACATCTATTAACAAAATACTAAAAACTGCCAAAAAAATCACGTTACTTTTATAAGAGGTACCCTTAAATATTTTATTCATTTTGTTTTTAGCACATATTTGTTGTTATAGTACCAAGAAAATTACTCTGTGAAAATTTCAACTCTCTAGTCATAACCTTTTTTGAGATACAACCTGGAGACAGTCATCGAAGTGTTAGTAACAGGTTCACATTTTTAACGTAACGTAACCCTTTGGAAGCGGAACCCTAAAAATCCACCCTATTAAAAAACTCCGCTCTGCTACAACTGGGCGGAGCCCGCAATTGCGATGTCAAATCCCATGAAGTTTTGACATCTAGCTTTGATGTCGATAACTATTCATTACACGCTACAGGGTGCAGTGATAATACGGTTGTGTATAGAGTTCACTTCGAACGAAGAAGCGCTGAAAGCGAAAAACAAAGAAAAAAAAAATCGGTTTTTCTTCCCTTCTATTAAATGTCTAAGCCAAAAATCAAGTGATAGTTTGGCCACATGCGCTATACCGCGCCTTGGGCATGAGGGTGGCAAAGCGGGGGTGGGTTACCTTGGTTACCGGCCACGTTGCTCTGTCAGTTGGCCGTCAACGCTGACTGCGGTACTATTTTAACCCGTTTACTAAATAAAACATTTATGTGCAAAAATCAGGGGACAAAACCATATTTTCATACGAGTTCTGGGACATTTTTTGTCCCCGGGCAACTGCCGGTAACCATATAAGAACTGTATTTTATGTACCAAAGACAATGTGTATGTGATCAGATTTAAATTAGCTATTGGTAATTTGTAATTATAACGATTTAAGCTCGGAAAGGCAGAAATTGCGCTAGTGAAAAAAGTAGAATAACCCATATAATAAATAAATATTATAAATATTTAAATAAACACCCAGTGTAAGCACTGATGATCATGCTGAGTACTATACTCTAGTCCAATCTCCGCACAAACATTTCGGCAAGCTCGAAGCCGGATGCGAAATTTTCCACGGCTACAGAATCGCCCAGCGCGGCGGTTTTCATTCACGAATGTATTTTAGTGCCAGCCCTCGAACTGTCATTACAAATAGATCCATACTAATATGTATTATAAATTCGAAAGTGTCTCTATATCTGTCTATCCGTCTGTCTGTTTGTCTATTACCTCTTGACGCCTAAACCGCTAAACCGATTTCGCTGAAATCAGTTATGGACATACTTTGACATGACACTTTTATACCCGGATAACTGTACGGCTTCCGTGCGATTTGTGTCGCAACGGAGTCGCGGGCATCACCTAGTTCAGAATAAATATTCAAGATAACTCGATGGTTTTGGTAACCGAGTTTCATTGTAACCAGGCTAGTCACGCAGGGGTAATTTCATAATGCCAAAATACGTAGTACACAGGAGCACTCTCTCTTCCTTTACTCTCATAACCCAGTGGGACGGATGACATGTCGATCAGCTAGCTCACTGACGCTTCTTGAAAGAAAAGAAACTTGAAATAAACAGAAAAAGAGAGATTTAAAAACTGACCTTGTGCATTCCGGCATTAAACGATAATTATTCCCAAAAGTGCTCGTGAGTAAAAACGTTTCCACGCGGTCTTAAGTTAACGTTCCCATCCTCGCTGCAAGCGGCCGCGACACATAAAAAATATTAGAAATGTCATTAGAAAATGAAACATATGTCTTATGTCACAAAACGGCTTTTTATTTGATATTTTGTGTGCGGCAGCTGCTGGCAGGCCGCAGGTTAATGCAAGTCTTTAATAAAAATGTATTTTTTGCTGCATCTAGTCTTCGTCGTCGCATGGCATTGATGTCATAGACCATCGGTATTGGGTGAGCGACCTCGTCACCAAACAAACAGCTGATCGATACCAGCCATCATACATTACCCTTACACCCTAAGTCCTTTGTCCTTGATTGACCATCCTTGTGGTTGGGAGGTGTAGAAGCATGTCATACTGTTCACAGGTTCTAATACGCCAGGAAATTTTTCGTAAATTTTCACTAAATATTTCACTAAAGGACACAAAAAACTACCTCTTTATATCAATTTTGCCACACTAATATTAAAAATGAGTTCTGTTTGTTTGTCCTTCTTTGAAGCCCTAACGAAGCGACCAATCTACTTGATTTTTGGCATATGCTTAGTTAAAAGCATTGAGAGGAACAGGCCTAATTTATGTTTCGGAAAAACATAATGTTTAAACGCAGTCTCACTAAAATAAAGAAGCTATTTTCGAATTTCAAGCGAGCGAAGCCGCGTGCAAACGGCTTATTAACTTAGATAATAGTATACTTTTATTTTTTCAAATATTACATATTATAATAATATAATAATAATACTTTTATTTGAGTAAATAAAAGTATACTATTATCTAAGTTAACGAATAACCAATATCAAACATTATCAATCAGCAATGTCGACGTGATTAATGCACAAAGATTCCAACAAACTAAATAGTTACATTCAAGTGATAATGCTGAGGTATTATCACTTGAATGTATCGCTAAAATCTATATCTTTACTTATATACTAATAATATAAAATTAAAGTTTGTTTCACGCTACGATATACCAATAAGAGCCGGACAGTAATCAAAAAATGTTGTAAAAACGTTATAAGTTACAAAGTTTCACACGGACGTAGTCGCGGGTATTTAAGCATTAGTTAAATTTAACTACATTTTATTTGAATTATTTTTTCATTCATTAGTTAAATTGCGGTTACGCTGCAGCTGAAAACAAAGTAAACGCTATAATGAAGACCCGTGAGACGAGTAAAGTTATTTCCAACTCATTTGTGATTTGTTTACGAAGTCCCATCTATTTTGGTTCATCGCACTCTAAACTTTGCAATTAGGCCAATTGTTAAATAAACCAAGAAAATAAATCTGGAAAACAGTAGTCTTATAAGTCAACGACTTTGTGAATTGGAACTATGTTTTAACTTTTATTATTATTATTTTTTTGAACGCCGAACTACTAGACGGATTTCGATGAAAATATGTGTACCGATGGAGTATTAGATGAATCCACTGGTTCAGGAGTTCAGTGTGGCTAAGATAAGCCATCGGTTTATCTGTTCATCCCAATGGACCCAAACTTATTACTTTTTTTTCTCGTGTTTGTCGACAATAATTATTGTGTTTTGATTTTAATCTGTGCTATTTTTGTCTACGAATCCTTATTTAACAACACGTTTTTATCGAGTTTAGTCGAGATTTTGATATTATGAGAAGAGTACGGTTTTTTAAATGCTAGTCAACGAACGATAAATTTGTTTCTCGACGTACGCATGTTATGGAGTAAAGATATATGTCGATATCGACTATTTTGACAACGCGAGGGAGAGAGAGGGGGCAAGTTAATTTCAATTTGTCGCATTCGAAATTATTAAAAAATTATATTTAATTATTAATAAGGCGAGACGAGGCAAGTGCACCTATTAACACTCTTGCACACGGGCGTTCTCGCTATGTCTCGGCGAGAATGTACAGTGTACTCCCGCCATAAGAATTTTATATGGCTATCACAGTACCTAAAAGTATTTTTTTATTACCTGAACCAAGGTCTGGGTTTAACGACTGGGTCGTGGGTTATTTCAGTCCAAAAGTGGACGTCATGAAACATTCCGCCACGTGCTAGGCACGGCGTCCCCACGTGCGTTTGTTTTGCCGCCGAATACCGCTATTACTTCATATTATGAAATCTACTCTAATTTACTAACTCAGCCATCCATTTCTCCATATTTATATTATAAATGTGTTACCAGTTACTCAGTGTTACCAACTCTCAAAAATATTTATTCAGAAACTTAAGTCAAAACCCCCTAAAATTGTCTATTTTTTCAATTTTCCCCAAAAAATTTTCCCAAAAAATTATATCTAATAAAAATACTAGAAAGTACAAAAAACATAGCACATAAATCAGAATAAATAATTAGTACTAGTGGATATTCATGTCATATGACGACGCAGATAGTTATTATTGAATTTTTATTGAATTTTTTATCATTATTGAATTTTTACCATAGAATCAGTAATTCAACAAGAAATAAAAATTCCTCCTTACGTATTATAAGTGTTACTTATATTGTATTGTATTTTTAAAAAATCGTTCATCCCAGACGGTTAGTTTCGTAATTATTCCAGTTTTTTACAAAAAATGGATGTCCACGGTACTTTTATTTTTTTTGATTAACTATAAGCTTAGTGAAAAAGTCCTCGCTAGTAATAAAAGAATAAAGATCATTCTATAAAATATATTGCTTTAACTTCCTTATAAGGTGAAACTTACCCCGCTAGCCCTTGTATAAATTATAAGCCTTAACTATGGAATCCTCAAAGCGGCCACAATATTTAAGCTTCAACCCTCACGAGGCAACCTCAGCAAGTTATTTCTCTGTCTTCTCTAAGTTCAACAAAGCTAAAATACCAAAATCTTTTGGTTACTTTTGCGATAAAAATAGAGATCGTTAATAGCCGGTTTTATGAAAGAAGTCATCCAAACGGAAGGACAGTCATGAATAACGACTGAAGAATGATCACAAAAATTTCAGGGTGATGCTAAAAACATGACGCAGCATTTTCCCGAAATCTGAAATCACTCCCTAGTGGATATTTCGTCGAATAGATCCCGTATGAGATTAAGAGCATTTTCAGAGGTTTTCCCGATGATTAGATGTAACGAGCTGACGCATCGCCTGCTTCCAGGAATCTCTTAAAACATTATCAAAAATGGGACTATATATAATATAATATAATCGACATACATAGGTACGGGCGGCGCGTCGCTCATTTCTTCTATACTTAGTACTTACGTATTAAAGTTTTAGGTACAAAAAATGATTTTGGATATTAAGGTGTAATTTTTTTTTTTGAGGAAGCGTCCATATCCTTTTACATATTCTTTTTTCGTCTCTTTTCAATATTCCTCCCGAAATTACACATTCCAAATTTCGCCTTCAAACGAATTAATTGCGGGTACAAATTAAATTTTGTTAGAGAAAACATAAAGAAACATTCAGCAAGCGCGGCCAAATGCTAAGCGTACACCAGATGCCTCTCCCGATTAAACTGTCACACTGACATTTCCAGTGTAATGCCAAACTCGACACAACTATCCAGTAACCCGACTTAGAAGAGTTTTCCAAATTGATAGCAGAATAGACGAAGAGTATGCCGTTTTCAAACAAAGTTAAAAATCGGCGTGGGTACTTGACAAACTCGTCAAGCCCATTACGTCAAATCTGTCATTTTCGTAAACTCTTCTAAGTCATCATCCTCTCCATTGTGTTGATAGTTTTGGCGTAATATGTCATATAGTACGACGCGCGTCATGTCTCTGCCTTGCTGTAAGCATATCTCGATTCTCGAGTATTGTTGTCAAAGACATAGTTTTATGGTTGAAGTTGGCATACTGTTTCGTCATGTCTACTGTGATAATGCCGCTGTACACAGCCGTTGATGAGGAAAATTACATTGCATTGTGAGGAAACCGGAGCTGAGGTCCGGGGAATATTTAGTGCGCTGGGAGTACATTGTTGCTAGGAAATGGGCTACAGTTACGTTCGATGGCGTAAAATTTGTATAAAAAATGGGATGCACCCCGATACCGCAAACATCACTTCACCATTGGTTGCTAAAATAATTTACTTTAAATCTAAAATAATATAATTGTTACTAACATAATTTTTAAGCCTTTACTAACAAGTGAGTCTCTGTAACTCATGTAAATAAAATATTGATTGATTGATACGCTCTCTCACAGAAAAATGCAAATAACAAATGTAAATAATTGTCTTTTTCACTGCTTAAAAGGGGAACGAGTGATCCCAGGAGTGAGATCTTAAGAAAAAAGTACCTAGCACCCTCTCGAGTGCAAACTACTATAATTATGTTAAATTTAACATAGATGCTTCCGTGCTACCGTGAAAAAATTAGGTTCTCGTGGAAATTACAGACAATAACTATATAACTGTATTTCGACTTTCATATAGGGGACCATCCATAAAGTACATCACACGTAAAGGAAGATGACAGAGAGTGGGTAGTTTTGCGATATCGCATTACAAATTTTATAAATTTAATGTTGAAATTTGAAATATTGGGGTGGTTTGATATGAGACTACCTGTGACAAGGTGGGTGGGGATCTAAAAATCATGAAATTTTTGTGACGTACTTTATAAGTGGTCTCTAGGCAGCCATTAATGCTAGCTTTAAGAGCGTCCGTAGCCTAGTGAGTAATACCTTTGGTTCGCACTCGAGAGGGTGCAGGTTCGAACGGAGGCGTGTAGCAATGAGACATTTTCCGATCTCAAGTACGCAAGCTCATTGCCGTAGGAGAGCCATGCTTCTAATCCGAGTGACCACGTTCTCTCATAAAACTGGAGTGAAACAGCATTGTGCAGTATTTCGTTCAGTGAGTAAGTTTACCTGTGACCCAACTTCTCTAATCCCCTATTCCCTAATAAAGGCCGGCAACGCACTTGCGACTCTTCGAATGTTACGAGTGTCCATGGGCGACAGCAGTTGCTTTCTATCAGGTAGCCCGTTTGCTCGCTTGCCTAAATATCATTTAAAAAAAAGTCCAAAAGCAGAAACCCGACTGCAAACCATTGCAATTTAAGCATCAAGTTATTTCTAGAATGGCTATTTAAAGCCCTTCATTTTGATACCCTACTCGACATATGTATGGGCGGAAAAAAAAAATTTGGAACCTCACAATTTTGACTTCCAAAACCGCCATTTTGATTTTTAAATTTTCTAATGTACCCAGTGTCACTTGCGCTATTCAAGCCGTTTAGGCTCTAGAGCGTGCCAAAAAATTACACATATACACATACATACATACTCTCGAAAAACAACCCTCCTTCTGGCACATCCGGTTAAAAAGGGGATAAAAGTTTGTATGAAAATAGTTATTAACGCGATCGGAGCCGCAGGCAAAAATTAGCATAATATAAAACCGACAAGAACCGTTCTTTGGCTATTTTATTAATGACATCGATGAGATATTTATTATTTGCCATTTACATACATGTATGCCTTTATCCTTGTACGGCCATGAGGACTGATGATCTAGTGAACCAAAAAGACCTAATAATTTAGCTGTAGATTGGAGATTTAAATTCTAGATACAGACAATAAAAACTTCCTTAATGATAAGCGTTTTGAGAATTTTCGCCCAAGCCAGTTCCCAGTGTCGGCCTAGCAGCAGAAATCTGAGATTTTTGTTATTCCGTATACGAGCCTACAATAATTTGCATTTAGTAAATTTTGTTTCATATACGCATATGAGAATGTAGGGCTTGGATTAGTTACATCTGGATCTGGGCGGTCGCCCTGCGTCTCTCCCAAATCCTACGCCTAATTTAAAAATCATGATTCCATTCAGCCAAGTCGTAGCAGATTTTGGCAAAGTTACCTAAATATTCCAATTAAAAATTAGGTCTCTCCAATCCAATCATAAATTATTCTCGTATCCCGAATTTTCTTTCGCTTTAGAAATTTGACGACGTAATTTCAATAAACGCATTATTTTTTGATTCCGAATCATGAATCCCAATTTATTATTCGAGCTTCAAAAAAAAAGTAATTGAAGTAAATAGAGTTCGTCGATATTTTCCGTTAGCAATTAGCTTCTAGAAGACAAACAAGTTGAAAGCAATTAGCAATATTTGCGAGCTTCGGACGGGCTGATAGACAACACAAACAACCAAAATAATTGATCACACAGCCGAATGTCACGCGACAGTGTTTGTTTGGCGCAGACGAGACACTGAAGACATCGCGACACTAAACTTTATTAATTAAAGGCAGAGCGTCGCGAACCTGGCAAGATGTCGCACAGGACCGAAAGAAATAGCGTGCACTTGAGGGCGTGAAAGCCAACATTGCCCTGAGAATTTTCCTCTAATGCTCATTCAAATTTAAATAGAGTACTCAATATAAAATACGTAATGTTAGTAAATTTATTGATCTCTATTTCTGATCCTCAAAACTTTAATTGCAAAGCATAGTTTCGAGAAAAAAAAATTGAAAGCAATCATTTTGCTACAAATAATGTTTTAACTTCGATTTTTCAAATAGTATTGACAGTAATTTTGTATCAAATTATAAATATATTTATGTCATCTACGATAATGTTGGTGCACATTTTAATTTAATGCAATCTATATATATAAAAGAAAGTCGTGTTAGTTACACCACTTATAACTCAAGAACGGCAGAACAGACTTGGCTGAAAATTGGTAGGGAGGTAGCTTAGAGCCAGGAGACGGACATAGGATACTTTTTAAACCGTTCGACAGCGTTCCCGTATGACTTGACATGAAACGTCAGTCACTATAAAACGTGGTATAACAAAAAAGAATCAG
>JAOTAV010094098.1:0-11078 GCA_026546445.1 Cyclargus thomasi | reverse complement strand
AACTTATTATAATATATAAAGTACAAAGTCTATTTATTTATTAAATCAAATAAATTGTCAACTGAATTGCAATAATTATTCAATTTAACATGCCGAGTAGATTATATCAGTAAGAAATGTCAAATATGAACACATACACATGCATACTTAGATCTTAATAAATTGTTACTTAAATATAAAATAAAATATTATTTTTATTAATACATATATATTTTTTTATTTTTAATCACATCTATTTATTAAAATATACTCAAACTAGTATCTTAAATCCCAAACTTAAAGCTCTTAATTTTATTTTTTTCGTAAAGTATACCACAACCATTTACGGGGAGTACAATATAAGGGGTCGCTTCGCTCGCCCAATTAAGTAAGGTCGTTTGCCAACTGAAAACAAAATTATTTCGGCCTGATATAATTCCACTTAATGACGTAGGTTACATTTTGTACCGACGCGACGTTGGTCTAGCGTCCATACCATCGCCGATCTGTAGTGGCGTAGATCAAATTGTAATTTATAGTCTAGATCATACCGATGAATTTTATTAATTTGGGCGGCAGTTGGCAAACGGCGTTATAGGCCTCCCGCCCAGGGCGGCGACTAACGCCGGCCCTGGTGGGGGTGTAGGGGGGTGTTGGGGAGCGTTTAGGGTCCTTTGTGTCGGACAACGGGACGGTTGTATTTATTGTAAGTCTTAAAGTATCCAAAGACAAAACTGAGAACTTCGCTTGACCTGTTTTCTGATAAACTTTTAATGCTTAATAAAATACACGAAGCTAGCTTTAAAGCTATGATAGCAAGTCCGTAAGCTAGTACTTCTGACTTCGTGTACACTGTTTATAGTTTACTGGCTTAGAAATTAAGCTAGTACTGAGTAATACGTACTCAAAACTAGCTACGTTCATGTGTCGTTTCCAAGCGTATGTTGGTTACAAAGCGAATCCTAGCAGTGATAGCATAGCGAACGTGAAAGTGTTTTTTTTTCTACAGCAAGATAGACAAAGCCGGATTCACAAAGGAACTCTGTCAGTTTCTCCCAACGATCTGTAGTCGACCTCCGTGGTTGAGTGCTTTGGTGATGAGGTACCAAAGCACTCAACCACTAATATATTTAATACTTTTACACTACTTTGACGTGACTCAGTACTGACAGACAGACTGGTAAGCGCGTTGGTAGCTCACGCCGGGGGTCGCGTGGTTCGAATCTCGCCGACGGAACAAAAAGTTTTTCGATGTTCCCGGGTCATGGATGTTTATTTTACTTATGTGTATCATAAAACAAAAATCTTAAATATGTGTATAGTATAAAAGTCTTAAATATATTGTCGTTGTCAGCTACCTGTAACACAAGTCCCTCGAGTACTTAGCACTGGGCCAGATTTACGTGGTGTGGAGCGTGCATATATATTATTATATTATCTGTCAGTTTGTATGTCTACTGACTTACCGATGCTATGTTAGCGGAACGATGTTCAAGGCCTGACTGTTCGCTGGTCAAACTGACCAGTTACCAGAAACTTGGGAACGCACCACTCGCGTCTGTATATGGTCCAATCCATTTTAATTTTTTATTTTCATCAGTTCGAAGTGGTGTTCGAGGCTTTGAAATTCCGGCCAAACATGGAAACTCTATCACGGGCCGAAAATATATGACAAAGTACTTCTTAATCGAGGACATAAGTGGAAGAAGCGGGTAAATAACATCTTAAAAACTGCCGAATTTTTGCGTAAAGGTACGCTTTAGGACCGGCAAAACGATTTGAAATTAAAATAACTTGGATTTGATGTATAGACAGACTTTTCGACTTATGTATTCAATTTCTTTTTTTTTTGCTAATTTGCAATAACTGATTTTTGAACCGAGGACCAGAGGACGAGATCTAACCACTGCACGTCAAAGGACTGTGCAAAGTTACTGAATTTTATTTATGTGACGGAGGTCGGTGCCCGACGTCCCATATCTTCAACATTTTTCTCTCATGATTTATGTCGTACCGCCCTATAGATCAGAATCGTATACGTATTTATCCAAAGAAAATATTGTATGTATAATATATTAGTTGTTGCCCGCGACTCCGTCCCCGTGAAATTTTAAAGCCCGTTTTTATAACATTTTTTGATTACTGCTCGGCTCCTGTTGGTCGTAGCGTAATGTTATATAGCCTATAGCCTTCCTCGATAAATAGACTAACCAGCTCATAAAGAATTTTTCGATTCCGACCGGAATTCCTGAGATAAGCGCTTTCAAACAAACAAACAAACTCTTCAGATTTATATTATTAGTGTAGATGGGTTAATACGAAAAGAAACCGTACATTTTGGGTAGTTTTAAAACATACTTTTGATAGCGCGGAACATCGTCTTGCAGCATTTCCGTCATGCAACATTGTCGCTTCAACTTTTTCCTAAAACTTTATCGTGCAACATACCGCGGAACATAACTGAGCAACATTGAAGATACAATTTTTCAGAGGGAAATGTGAGAATAGCCTCTTTTTGTATAACCAAATGCAGCAGAACAACGCTTGCTGGTCGAGTACTAGACAAATATTGTTTTGTTAGCTGTGTCCCGCGGTGTTACACGCGGCTTGTAGAGTAAAAAGTAGTCTATATTTTGATCCAGGATACCAGCTAGCTACATGCCAAATTTTATCTAAATCAGCCCAGCCGGTAAACCGTGAACAAGAACTAACATAAAAACTTTAGCATTTTTCATATTAGTAATGTGGCGGTACCCACATTAAGTGTAATTAATTATTACTAATAGCGTAATAATCCTGCATCGCGCTATCGAAGTTTTCGAAACACGGCGGTATATATACGACAGATGATATGTATCACGTGGGCTTCGGCCTGACCGAGTATAACGTCTCCCTTGGTGTAAATACGGCAAGCAATTCTTTCTAAATCATATATATACAGTTGTATATGATTTAGAAAGAAATTTAGCTGAATTTGAATATAATATTTTTAGATTATCAAAAGTAATCTTTGGAGGGGTATCTTTTTACTCTTTGGCGGCCAAATGATGGCGTGAGAACCATCAGCTGTTTCGTTCCCGCCTTTTCTTTGTTCGAATTTCGAAAATAGTATATTTGTTTGAACGGCCTTTAAAAGGACTGTTTCCGATTCACAGATAAAACCTTTTCGTTGTTCTGATAATTATTAATATTTTTCTTTAGGCACTGATAGTGTTGTATTTTGTATATTTTCTGCCGTGGGAGAGCTATTCTTCGGCTCGAATGGGCCGGGCTCGACCGGAGGAGAGTTCAACACCAGGAGAGTTGCAGGCGTGTTATTGGCCATTATGAGAAAAAATAGAAAAAATAGTAATTGGAAAGGCCCAGCATCCCAAAATCCCCCGTCATGGGCTCCCCTACTAAAATAAAATAACCGACTGCAGGAACCGTTGCGATGCCTAGTGCAATATTAGAATTTGACGCCAAAATTCCGCCATTATGTTTTTTTTTTATATCTAGTGTCACTCTCATAGAAAACACCAATCATCACCTCTCAAGCGGAAATCCGTCAAGCCGTTTAGGCTGCATGCATAGATGCATACTCTCGAAAACCATAACCCTCCTTCTGGCGCAGTCAGGTAAAAAGCTATTACGCTGTTTCACGTCGGTTTTCTATAAGACCATGGTCTTTCTCCAGTCGATCCAGCCACCACTCACCAGCCGGCCAAGTAATGCCGAAGCAAGCCTCACACAGCAATGAGTGTCTGTTACGAGAATGTTTCAAACCCACTAGCTCTATGTTAAGAATATGAAACTGTTACAAGTGTTGTAATCACCCAGCTGGGGCCAAATTTGGGGCATTATGGGCCCCAATAAAAGTGCCCTTCCTCATTATGGGGCCATCTTGAAAATTCACTGACGTAGGGATGTGAAAGATCGACATGTCGATATAGTTAAGTTTAGCGCTACCAATTCGACGATGCGTATTTTGATTTATACTAGACTGTTTATTTAAATTATTGTTACACTAGCATTTCCCGCGGTTTCCCTCGCGTTGAATTCAAAACTCACTGTTCCACGCTCAAAAATGAGTCTCTGCCAAGATCAAGTCTATTGTTTGCTTCGTTAGGTTAAGCACATAATACGGATGCTCATTGCCGTAAGAGAGCCAAGATTCGGCACAAATGGGCCGGCTTGACCGGAGTGATAACTAGCCCTCACATAGAACTGGCGTGAAACGGCGTAGTGTTTCGATCAGTGAGTGAGTTTACCGGTGGCCTAACTTCCCAAATCCCTTATCCCTATTCGTTTTCCATAAATAATAAAGAGTTGTAAGTATCCATGGGCGACGGCAGTTGCTTTCTATCAGGTAACCCGTCTGCTCGCTAGCCCCCTAAATATAATTAAAAAAACAAGTACACTTTCCCATTTATGAAATTATTAAGAATAAATACATAAGTGCGCCTCTTGCTTGACGTCCAAACCGTTAAACCAATTATACTGAAACTTTGTATGGAGATGGTTTGAGTATCTTAGAAGGAGATAGCTAACTTTTCGTCCTAGGACATGTACTGTTTCCGTCTACCAACCTTGTGTAAAAATCAACTTTAGATATTTTATTGCCTAAGATGAACCTGGGTGCTTTTTTGAAAAAAAGTACATATATACGGTTGAATTGAGAAACCTCCTCCTTTTTAAACCGTGTCACTACTTTGTGGGCCGATTTCGATAAATTTTTCCTTGTTGTATAGCTGCAGTTTGGTCTCATTGTCATAAAAAGGGTGACCTGATGAAGCGATCCAGGAGGAATGCCGAAAACTCTTTGAAATTTACATGGGCACTAGTGATTTTCAATTTTTCTGAAGGATTCTAGGTAAGAAGGAGAATAGGAATAAAATATTATGAAAGTAATGGTTAAATACACCGGAATACACTTAGTAAACGTCCGGCGAGATCTTGTCATATTTTTCCATAAAATTTTCGATTTATCGATAATTTTTTTCTCACCCTTATTCGTAAATTGAATTTGTTACGTCATTCTTTTCCGTACGAACGAGCGGAAGGTTAAACTTTTTGTTAGCACGTTAATGTGTGATGGTTATAAGTCGCGAAGATCGCGGCCGTAAGTCGCGGCTGTATGTCACGGCCGTATGTCGCGGCCGTAAGTTGCGGCTGTATGTCACGGCCGTAAGTCGCGGCTGTATGCCACATGACCGTATGTCGCGGCCGTAAAACGGGGCCGTACGTTGCGTCTTTAACTTTTAGTTTTTTACCTTTTAAAATAATGTACTTAGGTAATGTACTTTTTTTGTAATAACACCGTTTAATATATAAATATATTTTATTATATATTTATTTAATGATCATGAGTGAGTAAACGTCGAAAATGCGAAACTAATTTCAGAACTAAATTACCTACAGACCGTTTTTAACGTTATAAAGATTGATTACGGTTAATTTTGAGGCTTAGGCCAATCCTTATAAGGCACTAACAGAAAAAAATAATTATTTATTACTTTTCAGTTTCTCTCCAATATAAATAAAATAAAATCTATATTTCTTTGCTGTTAAGTCGGTTTTTATTTTTTGTTTAAATAAATAAATATTTTTTTAATATTTCGATATACCATCTAATGTCACTACAACACTTTTACGACATGTAAAAAAAAATCAAAATGGCGGATTTCTGGCGCCAAATTCGAATATAGCATTGTTAAAATTGCAACATTTCTTGCAGTCGGGTTTTTTAGCTTGTTCTTAACATTTTCGAAGCCTTATTTTAATCATGTTTTTTCATTAAGCATCATTATTTTCTTTATTCATTAAGCTTATGCCTTGGATGAGAGCTGTCGTCGGCAGAAATTAACTTCTAACAACCGCCCCTCAAGTTTATTAACAAAATAATTACTGATGAAAGCTCTGACTATTGGACGAAAGCGACTGCCGTCACCCATCGACATTTGTAAGACCAGAAGCGTTTCAAGTGCGTTGCCGATCTTTTTGATGAAAGAATAGGCTACGGATTCCCGAATTCAGGCCACCGGTAAACGACGACCTCTGTGGCGCTCGGCTGGTGCTCGAAAACGAACGAAACACAGCGCAAGCAACGCTGTTTCGCGGTAGTTTTTCTGTGGCGCCGTGGCATCTCTCCAGTCGAGCCGGTCCATTCGTGCCGTAGCATGGCTCTCCCACGGCGATGACTTGGTTTACCAATAACAAGCGATTTGAGATGCCAATTCGGATGTCGCGAATGTCCATGGGCGACGGAAGTTGCTTTCCATCACGTGATCCGTCAGCTCGTTTGCCTTCTAAATATCATTTAAAAATATATATACATCAACACGAAAGTATATAATTTAACGTTCCGTTTTTTGAAATTTGAGTCAAAAAAGAATATTCGATTATTTGAATGCCGAATTCGAAAACTAAAGGACAAGATCTTTTCAAATACATCCGTGTCCAAACCTACGACACGTACCCGGGATAGTTGGGGAAAAAACCCCAAAAACCACCGTCCTTTGAAGTGGCATTGGGGCGATATTTCACCCCCCCAGCCCCCACCCCACACCCCGGGGGGTCGGGAGTCTACTCGGAATAGTAATGGGGTATAAGATTTTATTATTTCTGCCATTTATTTGGGGGCTTAATTAATATTTCAGACGCGATCGGGTTAGAAAAACGGCTTTATATAACTAGATGTCGCTAGCGAAATAGTTCCACTAAAATTAGCCTATCGCGAAGGAACCGCATATATTTCTGGGTAAAAAGTATTATGTGTCCTTCCTCGAGACTAAATATATCATCATACCTAATTTGAGATAATTCGACGCGACAGTTTTTTTTTTTAATAAAAATAAGGGGGGTTAACGAGTAAACGGGTTTCCTGCGGGAAAGCAACTACCGCCGCCTATAGACACTCGCAACATCAGGGTTGCATGTGCGTTGCCGGCCTTTTAAAACTGAAATACTGCTGGTGATTCCAGAACTTTACTGTTCTTGTGAGTTTAGGAGTGACGGGGTGCTGACAGACAGGATGCGTATCTATAGAAGTCGTCTTCGTAATTAACGATGCGTGAAAACCGTACATTTTTAGTAAAGAATTTTTTTTTAGTGTAAGTCATGCTTCTCTACGAATGGGCCGGCTTAAACGGAGAGATGTGATGGCCTCACTGAAAACCGTCACAGTTTACAGGACTAAGAGTAATTTCCTACGCCTTTATTTCCTATCCCTATTCTCTTTCCCTGTTTGCTATAGCCTATGCCTTCATAAAAAGGCAACGCACTCGCAACTCCTCTGACGTTACAAGTGTCCATGGGCAACGGTAACCACTTCCCATCAGGTGAACCGTCTTTTCACTCGTCCCCTAATCTCGAATAACATAAATGAAATGACCAACAACACTGCCTGTTCTATTTAAACAATGTTAATGGCATGAACCAGTTAACTCCACTTTATACGGCGCTCACAAAGGCTCAAACACAGCTTTGCTCCGACAATCGCTTTTGCTTTTGTACGCTGAAAAAATAGTGTCCTTTTAAAAAGGTCCTCTTAATAGTCGAACTCGACAGTTACGGAAAACGCATCTCATTATTTTTGTGTATTTTATTAATTAAGTCCATACTAATATTATAAATGGGAAGTGTGTCTGTCTGTTACATCTTCACGCCTAAACCGCTAAGCCGATTTTGATAAAATTCGGGACATATATACTTTGAGCTCCGGGAAAGGACATAGGATAGTTTTTCTTTCAAAAAATGTGTGTGCGGTTTCCGCGCGAAAACGAAATTTGGCACTAATTAATAGATTATGTTATGTATTATATGATATTATGTATAGTATGTATGTATGTATAAATGTTCATTTATTATTTATATTATTATGTATGTATGATTATCTTATATGTATATATTTATGTTTGCACGCCCTATCTTAATATCTCCCGTGACTGCTGGAAGACATCTCTGTTAGAGATAAGCAGTACCTGTTGTGTCGTCTTTCTTTTATTTTATGTATATTTTCTTCTCACTGATTTGTATGTGTAACAAATAGGAAAATAAAATAAATAAATAAATAGATCACATATTTTTGTGGTTGGTTGGGAAAGTAATATTTATTACCTGCGGATATTTCTTACCGCAGATAAGCACCAAAATGTATTTACCTGAAACAAGTAACAGTTTCATTAGTATAATATATTTTATCGTCACAATCCGTTCACAAGTTTCGAAATTCTATTCCAGCATGCAAACAAACATACTTTGACATCTATACATATAATGAAACAGTAAAATTGGCGCGTCTGTACATTTTAAATTTTAACAAACTAATCGATGTGATTAGGAACACAAATCGTCAAAAAAAGTTATCTGTTTGTACGCGCTAATCTCAGGAACTACAGAACCTATTCGAATAAATCTTTTTTTATTTAATACCTACTAAATCTAGGCAACACATTTTTTTTTTTCTTGGAAAAATGGACGGTTCCCGTGATATACTTCTCGCGCGACGAAGTTGCGGGCACCAACTAGTTTATAATAATAGTGCGATAGATACCTCTCATATAAAAGTCTTTCGCTTCTACACTCCATTCACAGTTATGTCACTTTCAAGTTATACTAATTTAGCCCTTATGTCCTTAGTACAAGGACTGATAGAAGCAAAATAATTTAAAGAAAATGAACTTGAAGATTTCCTTTTGAGATGAGAATCACAGATACGTAATGTGTACAAACGTACAGAACCTTGTGTAGGGATGTGCGATAAGGTTAAAAATATCGATAAAATTTTTGTTAACATGTAAAGTTTTGTTAACATGTTAACATGTAATAGTTTTGTACACAAAATAAATGAAGACTGTTCCGATAAGAAGAGCGTAACTTACCATAAACATGCGACTATGAATAAGAAAACCTTATGGAAAGAAAGACAAAATATTATACAGGTATATAGACAACCAGGAAGGAGACAGAAATGACGAGATTTTCTCTATATGAAAAATTACTCTTTAATAGTGACTTTTAAAACGGCTAAGCCTCAAATTTCCTGTACAAAATATTCATAATTTTAAAGTCGGTGCCAGTCGCAAGAATTTCAAAGATTCTGTCAGAAAAATATTCTCGATAGAGTAAACCGACGACTTTAAAAAACATATGAAGGTTGCGTACAGAAGTTGCATTTTAAAAGGGCTAATACAAATTTTTCAGTTAATTTCAATTAACAGTTAAAAAATATGCACTCATCATACAAAATTAAGAACAGAAGAATACAGCTGAAGGAGAACTTTATATTCTGTGTGTTCAAAACTCCGTATCCACAGATACTTAAATATCGATATCAGAAAGCACAACACTAATCCCAGTTTAATAGAACATTTTCTTATCCGGGATTCGATTTAAAAATAAAGGTCTTATACAATTACCCGTGTACCTAGATCTTGTTAGCCTCGTTCTAACATCTAGACAGAAGTCTAGACTTTCTTTAGGTTTAATTAGATTTTAAATAGAAAAGTACTTTATTTGCACTCAGTACTCAGAGACATGTGACGGTAGTTTAATTATTATCTAGAGAAAATGTTTGCTATAAATGAATTATTGAATATTCTTTATTAGATTTTACCCGCGGTTTCGCTCGCGTGGACTTAGGAAATCGCATAAATGTACCAATATTCTTAGCTCCTTAGTAAACATGATTTTGAAGTAGCCTATGTTGCATTTCATCCTTCCAACTGTGCCTATGCCAAAATCATTCGATAGGTTGCTTCGTTAGCGCGTGACGTCAGGACAGATAAACAAACATACTTTCCCTTTTTAAATATTAGTGTGGAAATAAGGATTTCATTTAAACATTTTCAAACAAACAGAAATCGGTACTTAAAGCTATTTAACTAAATATAAACAAATAGGACCCCTCGAACTCTATACATATAATAAATCTGTAGAAGGGTTAATTCTTTACATTTAAAATATTGAAAGAATAAATAGAAGGGGATTTTACTGGATGGATACCAAACCCAAATATGTGATTAAAAAAATGTTTGTCTGTCTGTTTGTATGTTCAGGCATCACGTGAAAACTAACGGTTCGATTTCGATGAAACTTGATATAATTATACCTTAATATCCCGGGCATAAAATGGGATACTTTTTATCCTGGATGAAAATACATAGAAAAAAATCTTAATTATTCAGTTGTTCTGTAGAACCGCGAACACACGTCGCGTTACCCGCAGTGTATTCAGCGCCGTAACCGCCGTAGCGCCCGAAAGTCGGTTTTGGCTTTAACGCCGTATTTGGGTCCAATGGATATTTATAAGATGTCATTGTCAGAGTTACTTAAAATGGAGACATAAACCATAATCCACGCAAAGACCGACTTCCGTGCGGACGGAGACGCGGGCGGAAGCTAGTCCTTACTAAAAAGTAATCGTTAAAATTAATGTCTTCGTCTATAAGGTACTCGTAGCAAAACACGCTGTTTTTTCACGCCGGTTTTACCACGTAGTTCGACTCTTATTGCCGACCCATTCGTGCCAAATGCTTTTCATTAATTTACCCTCTTCCCCCTAATTATATCCTCGAGGGTTTGAGGTATGCCTTTTGAATATTGATAGCATGTTTGAAAGTTCCTCGGAAAATTATTTAAATAACTAATTTACGGCGGAAGACTTGGAAAATCAAGGAAATTGATTGAAAATAATAAAACAGTTGGGAAAATTTCTTGGACACATTCTACAATTAAAATATAATAGCAGAACCGTACATTTTTCCAGGACAAAAACGGTATTTCATATATATTCCCGCAATTTTATTGAAAAGCTTCAGCGTTTAGACTTTAAGAGACAAACGTACGCACTTTCGCATTTAGGGTTTCGTAGCGAATAACGATTTAAAGTAACCGTACGTTTTGCCGTCAATAGACCTTCATAGTCATTGAAAATATTTTCGTACAAAATTTCACTTTTAGGCATAAATCTCTCCAAAGTTCATAATCGCCGATGTATGTTGTTCGGCACTATCAACGTGCAACAACATACTCGGCCGTAGTTTTAGAGCGTCCGTGGCCTAGTGGGTAAGACCTTTGGTTCGCACTCGAGAGGGTGCAGGTTCGAACCCCGGTGGAGG
>JAOTAV010094097.1:0-11078 GCA_026546445.1 Cyclargus thomasi | reverse complement strand
CACCGATTGTTAAATTTTCTTTTTGCATATGCCATTGCATTATACGTGTCAGAAAAGCGAAAAATACATAATGTATTGGAGAATTTATTGAAATTTTAACGGCTTGTCATAAGAAATGAAGACATAAGTGGAAGAAGCAGATAACAAACAAAACAATATTTAAAAATCTGCCGGATTTTTGCTTATATCGACGCTTTAGGATCAGACAAATTATTTGACACGGAATTGATACATAAATTATACTTTATTTATGTGCTTATTACTGTAAAATAGATCGGTTTATTACTTAATAACTAAAATTACACTAATTCGTAAATAATTATATTAATAAAAAAATATATTTATTATTTATAGAAAATAAAAAAAGTAGTAAGAATACACCAGTGTGCACCATTGTGACAAAAGTATGTTCAAATGAACAATTAATAACTAAGTATCGTATTTTAATTTACATACAGACTGTAACAAAGGTTACATATCTTTGTTACAGCCTGTATGAAAAACCTTAAGAGTCGTATGTGTCCCTAATATAGAGTTCATTGCAAAGTAGCAGCGCTGAAAGCGAAAAACAATTTTCGTGATTTGTATGGCCAAGCGCCCGAGCGAAATGGGTTTGCACATACGAGCCACAGAAATTTTTCGTTTTCAACGCTGCAACTTTCACAGTGAACTGTATATCAGGGACACACATGTTCTTTAAAGTTTTATTACTTACTTTTGCTACACCCTGTATATCTATCCTTTTTCATGCTGACATATAATGAAAATGTATGATCAATCACAGAATAGGAATACGATACAGAATGTGCACTCCGTATAAACGACCGGAAAGCTGTCAAACCTACGCGCCTCGAACTCGGCAGAATCTCGGTATAGCTACAGTCACGAGTGATACAATATAGTGACGAGCGGATGGTTACGTTTTTCTTGAATTTGAAGAATATAGAAAATAGCGATCGTTGAGGTTGTAAACTTTTTTGTGTTGTTTATGGTTGCCTAAAAACAACATTATCGCACCCAGAATTAATATTTTTTAAATAGTAATAAAATAAAATTATGTAGTACACAAATTATTTTGAGTTTTCATTAGACATGAATGAAACCTATCCAAGTTTATACTCAAAGAATGTAATAAAATAGTAATTTCGAAAACATACATAATCGAAATTCGTGGTATTGAGAAAATTTATAAATTAGACAATATTTTTAGTGTTTGATAATTATTATGTCAAAAAAACTGCGTTATTTGTGTTGTCTTCGAGCGCTTTTTGTTGTCTTTTTCTCGTCTTGGCAATGTCGCTTTTGGTCGATAATTTTATTTCCGAAAGGAACAGGAACTTCACGGACTATAATGATAATAATTAAAAAATTTTAAAGAACCACTAATTTTAAATACGTATTAAAATTTACCAAACCAGAAAGATGCTCAAGTAGACAGATACAGAAACATTAGGTACACACTGTCAGTCGTGTTATTAAAGTACTGCCAAGAGGCAACCCTAGCAATTGCAAATTCGCGCTGCTGTCAGTACCTATTTCAGAGACAGGGCGGGAGTGCAGATACTGTATGTACATTTCTATTCTGTGGTCATAATTGCATCGGAATTGGAACATACAGAGCGGACGGCGGACGGACTTGTTTAGGTATGACCGGTGTGGTTATTGAAACACTTAACTATTTCATCATTATATGTGTACAGTATAGCTTTGCATCTGTTCGTGTAGGCGCTCGCACAGATCCATCTCTTTTTCACGTTATACTTTGTGCCGCTATGTTGGATAAATCTGTACCCGTCTACTATTATGACCGGTTGGCCCCTCTTAGACACGCCGAAGGAAACTAGAAAAATATTTTTAATATAAACATACCTATAAATAAAGATTTCAATTTGCTATTTTGATTTGGTTTCTACTTAATACTAAATAATAATATACACATTTTTGTCTTTTTCCATTGACGACATGTATTTTTTTACTTTGAGACAGGGCCAACTTTACTGGTATGAGTGTGTGACCTATAATGTACAAAGATGATATGATAAAGCTAAGCTAATCCCTGTTAAATTGTGGCCCCAAGTTTCGTATATTTTAACTCTGGTATCGTTTTATGGAAGTGGCAGCGGTCATTAACCCTCCGTCAAAAAATTTGAAATATTTCATAGTTTTCTGTACAAACCGCACTTCATGCTATAATTATAGATCATGACAGCGACCTCTGGCACCAGCTTAAAACGATTGGACGTTAACAAATTTGTTGCGATCTACATAAGGACAGTGCGCTGAGTGTAAAACGGTGATTAAAAAAACAACAGGACATTACTGAGAAAAAAATCGGTACATTATTTCGAAAAGTCAGTTTATCTTTCATTTGATCTAGAGCACAGCAACATTATATATGATTTTAGCAAAGGTGTTAAGAAAAAATATTTCTTTATTCATCACTAGTTGGTGTCCGCAATTTTTTTGCGCAACGAACCGTACATCTTCCCGGGTTAAAAAGTATCCTATATCGTCACTTGTAATATAAATTAATGTAACCGCCAAAATTACGAATTTGAGTTATATATACAGTTCGACTGGAAATTTGATGACCTATCGATTGCTGTTACCGAAATTTCGATATCCAAAAAAATGTCGAGTACGTTAACTGAAACGAAACCTTTATTTCTACAATTCCGTTTTTTATTGGTAACTTTTATTTTTAATGGTAACTGACAATGACGATTTTCTGAATTTCTGGCAAATTCATTGAGGTTTTATATTTCTGATTTACTTTAAGATAAACATTATATGTTTTTATGAACAATTAGACTGTTTCGTACTTATACAGTTATTTTATTTATTACCCTGCTTCAATATAACTATAATAGAAGAAGTTCTTCTTTATTAGACCTTATTGCAAGTGAATATGGATGGAAATGACATAACCCAGTTCTAGTTACATTAATCCACTTTTTAAAAACTGAGTCACTTACATTAAATTTTCTTCCTTAAAATAAGAGATACTTTTAAAAGTTCTATTTTTTTAAGTACTGAGGTAACTCGCGAATTTTGAAAAAAAAAATTAACGTAAGCGCCATGCTACTTTCTAAACCTACTAGTTAAAAAACCTCACAATTTAAAGATAATTACTATAAAGTATGGTATGGCTTTTTGTTACTTTATAACTTTTACTGTATTCTTATTGCATAGCTGTAAGTATTTCTTAAGAAATAAAAAAATAATAATAATAACAATGTTATTATAACATTGATTAAGTTAAAAGTTACAGCACTATTTCTAATGTGCCAATAAGTTTTTGGCTTCTCCTGAAAAGACGTCATTTGGCGGTTACGTTAATTCATCTTACAAGTGACGATATGTTAAAATTGCGTATTTTTAGCGTCCCAAAGGGTGAAAACGGATAGATGTCTGTTTATCTCCAGGCTGTACCTTAAGAAAGGTAACAGCTAGGGAGTTAAAAATTTCACATAATATGTATGAAATCCATAGGATAGGTTTTCAAAAATGAGATGGTTATATAGGTTATATTTTTTAAAGCCGAATTTCCCCCACTTATAAAACAGCAGTGATAAAATTAAAAAATATATTATGAAGTTATAGCAACTTCATAATATATTTTTTAATTTTAAGCTATAACAGAAAATTGTAATAAGATCTAATTGCCCACGGCTTCGCTCGCGTGGGATTCGAAAGTCGGGTATAAACTACGTACTAGCGCCGTTGTAGTAAATGCTATGTATCAGAGATGACGCTGTATGTAAATATGATGATTTCTGTTTTCCTGCATTTTTCTTGAACATTTTCCGGACTTTTCTTTGCTATAAAGAAAACCACTTTTGCCGTGGGAGAACCATTTTCGGCCCGAGTGGGCCGGCTCGACCAGAGTGATACCATGGCTTCACAGAAAAGTGTCGTGAAACGGCGTTGTGCTTCTTCGGAGGTCACAAGTTTCCATGGACTACGGCAGTTGCTTTGCATCAGGCAGGAAAATCTGACCTATTTTTATTTATATTTTATAATCCGCAATCTACCTTTTATTTGATCATCTCAAATATTCAAATTAAAAAACTTAATTTCCTTAAAAGTTTTATTTGGCCGCTTTTTATACATTTAAAAAGTATTGTAAAATTTTACATACCAACAACTCCAAGGTGTTCAGATATGTCCCGTTTAACGTCAGATACATCCCACATAGCCAGGAAGGAGCCCATGCAAGACGGTGAAGGATTAAGCGGTGACACAAACGGCTTGTATGAGAAACTGTAGTGATGAGCTATTGCTGCTATAAACATCTCTATACAAATAAGGAAGTCCTGAAATAATAAAAAACCTTTTACTTGAAAAGTTCAAACCCAAAGGCATAATGCATATACAAACACAAAAAGCATATAGGCAAAAATCTCTTGGACGCCGAAAGGACAAGTGAGTTGAATTAAAATTAGAGTGTTATATAATAGAGTATTATGTTTGATTGTTTTTATTCATACCTGCAGTTTGGAAGATATAATTGTTATCTTATTTGTATCAGTTATATCAAAGATTGTTGAAATAACACCACAATATACCAAAATGTTGATGATCACTCCTTGACTGTAAAAAATATTATTATTAGAACATTTTTACATATTGTACATATTTGTATTATATTGTACATAGACACATTATTTTTATTATATCAATCTTCAAGTCTAAATCAGTGGTTCTTAACCGGTGGTGTACATACCACTGTTGGTCTTTGGAATTATCTCCAGTGGTTTGCGAAGGTATTAAAATGCAACACAATAGTAACTTGAAAGCTGCTCTTATTAAACCAACTGTGTGGTCAACGGCATAGCAAAAATTTTGTGAAATTGGCCCCTCAGGATTAAAATGTTAAAAACAACTGGTCTATATTATAAAAAGTTTAAGGACATACTTTGTAGCAAATTTCTTAACTTATAAAAAAATGTGTTCTATGTGCTTATAAAAAATATACTCACAAAAATGAGAAGAAAACAACAGCTTTTATACACAAAAATTTTCCAATGGGTTTCATGGGTTTAAGTTCAGTTCTGTTGGCTCTATAGAACAAAACTAAACAGTACATGGCTACAAATTGTGATAAATTATTGATCGCTATCATATACGGAAATGCCACATTTGGACTAAAGTCACTTTCTCCATAAACCCCTGATAAATCACATATCATAGATATGACTGTTGTAATTGGTCTAACTAGCGTGTATTGTAGGATGCCATGCTTGCAATTGTGTACAAATTCACTGAAATCAAAAAGTTATCATCTTATTATATTATATGTAAAACTAAAAATCTAATCTTGATTATAAATTTACTATTTGTTGACATAAAATATTGTTAAATGAAATGCTTACTAATTAATAAAAAACTAATATAAAAATGTTTTTGTTTCTTACCTTCCCATTTCCCAAGGAGTCAAACAACACAAAGGAAAGATGTGGTAGACCTGGGGTTTTGTTTCCAAAACAGCTTCCAGGTCTTGCCCTTCATTCAAATAGTTTAAAAGATATTTCATGAAATTATAGATCACATAAGCCTCATAGCATTCTCTCAAAGAGTCCATGTATATTGACTGCTCCGGAAACTCCAAGCCCAACCATGCATTGAGTGCATAAATTGGCACCATCCACAAGATCCTAAATGATAACAAATTCAGGTTTTTAAGTTTACCTACCCTCTTCTAAATTATATTATCCTTTTGAACTTTCAGCACCTAAATTGTACCTACCTAATAATATGCTTCTGCAATGAAGGCTTCGTATAGTGGACAACATGTTGAGTTATTTGCCATATTGATATTGGTAGTGCTAACAAGACAAATCCTCCAGCCACTAAGCTTCCTTGATCAGACTTTGTAAAACCATTTTTTATTGAGTGTGCTATCAGCACCGGCACCAATATAATGACGAGCAACACATAACTTGCTATAAACAATGGTCGAATCCAGAGCCTCCATTGGCTAAAGAAGTTCCAAAAAGATCTAGAACACATTTCTTCGATATAGTAGGAGCGTTCTAAACTAAGGGAAAATGTATTGAAACGCGGCACTTATTTGCACAGTTCGAAACAAATGATTCATTTGGAATCTCCGTAAGCTCAGACGTGTTTAATCACAAAATGTTTTTCTATGTTATTAAATTTTTTGGGAAAACATGTAATTTAATGTAAAGCTATTGCTTTACTAGGTACTATAATACTATCATCAGACTTAATAATTATGCCATTAGGTTATTACTTAAAACTTGATTAGCAAGAAATTCGTTTTTGAATAAATGCGATTAATTTATTTCGAAAACTGGTTGTATTTTCTAAGATTTTCTCTAAGTGTACTGTCAAGTGTCAACTATGAATATTGCTGTCAACCGTCAGCTGTGATGTTAACTGTCACGTCACTACTCAGTAGTCAGTAGTCAGTAGTCAGTACTCACTAGTCACTACTCACTGTTTTCTCTATACGGCGCTACAGCTATTTAACCTTGGCCATTGTCAAGTAAAGTCATGAAAACAACATTATTTTTGGAGTTTTGGCGGGGATTTCAGAGAGTGACGTTGTGTGTTTTGTATTTGTTTTGTTAAAATTAAGTTATTTACGTGTTTAATGTGTGATAATGGTAGAATATCGAATATTAAACATTCGTTTGTTATGCACAAGTGTGGACAAGTGATACAACTTCAAGGAACGTGCTATTTTGTGTTCCCCTCCAAAACTCCATCCGAAGTTTTAGTAAAGCTTCTACCGCTTTACTAAATGGACTGACTTGACTCTGACTGTATTGACGTTTTATCTTTACTCTGACTAGACTTTAGACTTGACGAAATTTATGTAACGTTGCTAAAAACTATTGGAACAAGAAAATTGAATTAAAATTAGATTGTCTGTGGCACAAATACGCACCAGTTGTGTCAAGTTGCCAAAAAAGAAGAAGAAAAAAAAAAAAACATTAATATTGTTCCAGTTTCCACACAATGTTGAAAAAAGATCTTGATCATTAATATTATCTCATTTTCCTAGACGGTACTAACTACCTAAACACGAGTATTTCAAATTTTAATGCATAAAGTTTTTTTTTTTAAACTTACTTGTACAGTTATTTTAATATGTTTAAGTTTAGTTTTTGTGCAGTGTATAAATAAATAAATTTGTTATTTTAGATAGATAGAAGTATCTATCTAAAATAACAAAATTAATAAATAAACACGCGTTTGTCATTTCGTTCGTTCGACGAAACATTCTACGAAATTGTGGTCACCGGAAAATAATAAGAACGGTATGTTAATCAATTTACTGGGAAGTTTATATCGTAGGATTCTAAACGAAACATAAATTGTATTATTTGCCCCCTACATTTTCTTAAATAGATAAACTTGCTAAGCTCGCTCGCAAAATAATAAGTATGCAATAACTTAACGCCACTCGCGATCTGATTGGTTGACTGCACATGTCACTTCTCCTACCCGCCTTTGTTCGCTAAGTAAAATAATATAAACTGATATAATAGTAAAATAAACTTAACTCACAACATCCCTGCCAGAGAGAAAATCTATGGACTCAAACATTGCCACTATGAACATTGACCAATCTGAAAGAACACTTCTTTTACGTTTTTCAAAAATGTACATTTTCGAAAATGTAGACGTAAAGTGTAAAAAATAAACTTATTATTTTCCGGTGACATATGAATGATCAACAACCTCGTAGCTTAAATGACATTTTAGGAGACAAAAAAACTACTTTTTTTCTTAGTAATTGTACAAAACTAGATATTGCGTACTACCTGCAAGTTGATCTCCTTATAGCGGCTGAACAGTGTAAAGGAGCAGGTACGGTAATATATAAATAAATCTGCAATACTTTAATATTATTTATTATTTACATACTATTTACAACTCAAAAGGGAATGATCACTCTCAAATACGATATTTCGATGTTCGTTTTGTCCTATCTGTGGAAAACTTTCTTTAGCGCCATTATAATAGAAGTAAAAAAATTATAACTTTTTGGTTATTTTTTACCTACGTCAGTGAAATTTACATATAAAAAAATTGGCAAGAAATCACGTTTTTTGTATAAGCCCTTTAAAAAGAATCTTAACTCTGGTGCATACATATTAGGCACGTAATATTAGTCTGCGCTAAATACTAAGAGCATGATAAAAAAATTTTGAGATGCTGTTATATATGTATGTAAAATTTTTAAAGGCTGACTCAGTAGTCAGCGTTTAGTACTTAAAAGAGCGTTAGCGCTTAGTACTTGAGACTGTTCTAAGGCTCGTAGTAGTCAGTACTAATACGGGCCTTAGAACTTCCATCTACCATCAATATTAATTGACATCCTTTTAAACAATTGTGACTTGAAATTATCATACTGATTTAACTAACAGCATAATCATCACCCATAATTTTTTTTCTTTAGTTCACTAATTATTGTGCATAATCTAGAAACTTTAGCTTTTAAACGTTGCACTTGTTGTGTCAAGACTTTTACACGAGCTCTCGATTCTTTCAAAGATTGTTTAGTTCTCTGCAATGCCCTATTGGATGACTGAGTAGAGCTTGCATAATGATGATCATGCTGGATGATATCGTATCTTCCTATGTGAGACCTAACCTTCTTAAAAGGAAAACTCGGTTGCAAGTCACAGCTATTACTTCGACGCCTTCGACCTGAAATCAAAATTTATATTAACAAATCTAAAAAAAATAAATATAAAATATTGTATTTACCTTCCAATAAAATACGTATTATGTTTCCAAATGGCCGAGTTCCTTCGTGAAAGATAGAGTACACAGTCGTGTTTTCACGAGCTACCGCTAGATATCGCTATCTGTTACCAGAATGCCGAGTGCGAGTTTTTTTTTACCCCCTTCCTGTTTCGACCGTAAACTCGTTTTGCGTTTATTAAATTTTATATGGGATTTGTACATGTAACCGTAAGCATCGCTAGGTGGCGCTTCAGGGTCGAATGTGGAAAAAAACTCGCACTAGGCACTCAGGAAGCCACTGGATCTCGGACGTTTTGAAACATAATATGTGTTATTGGAAGGTAAAATACTATATTATATATTCCTTTAACGTCCGAGGCCCTTCATGAGGGACCTATTTGTTATCTGTTAACATAAAAAAAACACAACTTTTAACATAATTTATGTATTAAATTAAAGATTAACTATAATCAACTTTCAAGCTATGACAAAAGATTCTGAGACACATTTTACCGCTATCTTTTTTTTAAAGTTACATCATGTTGCCAATTAGCTTTAGATATAATGTCATTCACTGGATAATTTTCTACCTAATGCAATGAAGCAACAGCTGATCTGAAAGAAAAGGATTTTTGATAATGATGCAGGCCCTCCCCCGAGAATATCTTTTGGACCGAGTCATTTTCGACGAACTTATAATTTTTTATTATTATCTTTGATCCCCCCTCGTTCTTTGGTCATGTTCTACAAATTATTTTTATTTTCAGGTACCTTACTAAGATTTTCGATAGACTTTATTTTTTCAGATTACCCACTAAATCTTTTGCCGAAGGACGTCGAGGGTTCGGTGGAATGAGGCCGCAACGTGCCGTCGTCGTAATACTCGTAATAGGTTTGCTTATTTTGTCTACACCGCTTAACTTTTGTAAATAACTATTTAAATCCGGAGGATTAGACATGTAATCTACTGACTTTTTATATTATTTAAAATGGATTTTCTACGAAGCTGTATGATTTATGCTCGCTTTTCTGAAATTATTTGTAAAATATCCTGAGAACTATATAAGCTAATAAAAATACTTCTAAGGATATAAATATAATATATAATATTGTAATAATTCCGTGTTTAGTTCCAAGCCAGTCAAAAAGCTCCAGTTTAGCAAGGACTGCACAGCCGTAATCACAACCTCATTTTGATATAGCATTTAAAAAGGCCGCATTCTATTTTAAACCACTTCATCGGATCATATAAAAATTATAATATTACAGAGACTACGTGACCATAGAAAGCAGTCAGGTAACGGTTAGCGACGTCTAGTGGCAGCTCGCGAAAACACAACGGTGTATTCTCATAAAGGACCTTGGACGTTAACGGAACATATAACTTACATTACTGACCCGATACCGGTACTGATGGATATTTATAAAAGCTTATACAGAAAAAATATAACGCGTACTTATGCATATCCACTAGAAGTATACTACTCACTAAAATATGAACAAATTTCACGACCTCACTTTATTTTGCTTGCCCCGTAAAATGCTCTATACATATATTATACTGCATAATATACTGATGACCCTATTTATAAGTTTAGCAATATACTTAAGACAAATGTATAAGTACTTACGATCCAACTTTGTATCATTTTGTTCCATGTTTAGTCTACTTTTTTCTATTTTCCCAGATGCGAAGAGTGTAGGCGTGACGATCCTTGTTCCAGATGCAAAGCGTATAGGAGAAACCATTTCTGCATGTGTTGAAGGAGAACTTCCTAGATTAGACATTTCCTCCTGACAGTCAATACTCAGAGGGTCATAATTTGTGATTTCAGTCTTTACACGCACGACTGCAAATCAAATTACTACATAATACAAAGTAAACACATAATGTATATTGTATATACCGTTACTCAGGGAC
The DNA here is from genome assembly GCA_026546445.1 of Cyclargus thomasi. Lineage (NCBI taxonomy): Eukaryota > Metazoa > Arthropoda > Insecta > Lepidoptera > Lycaenidae > Cyclargus > Cyclargus thomasi. The sequence goes on along the minus strand of JAOTAV010094097.1, from coordinate 433 downwards.
CTATTATATTATCAGTTTAGAAAGACACTAATGGCAAATATTTAAATACTTACAACCCAACTCTGTATCATTTTCTTCCATAAGCAGTCTACTTTTTTCTCTTTTCCCAGATACGGAGAGTGTAGGTGTAGCCATCCTTGTTCCAGATACAGATAATGTAGGAGAAACTGTTCTTGCGTGTGTTAAAGGAGAACTTCCTAGGTTAGACATGTCCCCCTGGTAGTCTATACTCAGCGGGTCATAATTTGTGATTTCACTCTTTACATACACGCCTAAAAACAAAGTTTATGTAAATAAATTAAACTACAAATAGCATTACTACACAATACTTAGTAGATTTATAATGTCTATACTAATAATACAAAGCTGAAAAGTTTGTTTGTTAGAAAACGCTATTTGAAAAAATATTTTTGTATTGGTAAGTCCATTTATC
>JAOTAV010094096.1:0-11079 GCA_026546445.1 Cyclargus thomasi | reverse complement strand
ACAAATCTATTAAACAAATGAAATTGAAATTTTCTTTTGAAAAATGCTACCATTCCATTAGTATTTTCTTAAGACGTACAACTATCGCCTGTAAACCGACTTTACAGACAACCGATTTTTTTAGTAATAAAATAGGTAGCCCTTGAATTGACTTAACAAACATGAGGTACATTCAAAACCTCGGGCATATTTTAAACCTTCAGCAATTTTCCATCATTGGTCTGGTAAATTCGCAGTCATACGTTACGAAAAAAAATTAGTTTTGGGGTTCTGAGAGTAATGTCTGAGTGTGAGATATCCATAATATGCTGAGCAGGGTCAAAAGACTTATGGACGGTATACAAATATACACGGTGTTACAAAATAAAGTTATGATACTATACAAGGTGTGCAAGAGTTCCCTAATTCAATATATTTAATTCAGGTTTGCGTGTGTTTGTCACAGATCTCCTTAACGACTGGACTTATTTTACTGGAATTTTTGAGTTGTTAAAGGGAACTTGAGAATGGTTTAGATTCACAAACCAAGGCCGGCAGAACAACGTCAGTCGGATTCACTAATATAATATACCTATGGGCTGTGACAAAGTAGCAGCGCTGAAAGAGTCCCTTTTTTTATCTTTTGTACAGGCAAAATTATGTATACATTTCGAAAGGAAATGAGCTTAACAAAAATATATGATTTTAGCAAAGAAATTGAAATCCAATACAAAAATCTTATCTAGTATTAAGTTACTTAGAATCTATGAAATATTTCCTGGTGGCGAATGAAATAAAAAACGGAACAATTTACTTAAATTGTATTCATGCACCATGATATAAGTGGATACATGACTACCTACTCTACATAAAATATTAGAGAGTAGAGACCCTCTATATCATCAGTGATTGAAAGAGCTCTCTCCCATTTTGTAAGATTTATTAAATGACTGGAATATTTTTGCACAGAATATCATACACAAAGTAGAAATATTTAAAGCAGTAAAGGCTTAAAAAATATAATAAAATTTTATGATAAAATGTTTGCCCCTAAATTAAAAAACAATGTGTTTATTTAACACTGACCTCTATATATATACGCTGCACTGACGACAAGCCTAGCCATGGTAGAAAGATTTGATTTGCGCCATTTTGGCGCTGATGGCAATGGTGGGAGGGAAAGGAAATAATGATAGAGATGAGACAATGAGATAAAATATACCGATAAAATAAAAATGTAATATGCAACATGTAATAAATATGATGATCGGCCGAACTTGGCAAATCTCAGGATGTAAAGACAGCAAAATGTAGTACATTTTAAAGATTTAAGGTTGTAAAAACAAAAATTTCTTGGATTTTCAAAGAGTTTGTCAAAAAAAAATCTGCAAATAATCTCAGAATTTTTGTATAGAAAACAGGCCTATTCTCCAGACTTTTGATTTCTTCATCTGGTAAATCTAGTTGCGATAGACCCATATAATATGTATTATACTTACTTATATTACCTCTGTGTGTTACCTCTTCTTAAAATTTGATATGGAGATAATTCGAATCCCGGGGGAGGACATAGGATTTTTTTATCCCGGAAAAAGGTGCCGTTACTGCGCGATAAACGAATTTCTGGCGCAACCGAGTAGCGGGTGTCATCTAGTATCTCATAAATCACAATATTACATGTATCTAAGTCCATACTCCCGTGTATCTTAAGAAACATATAAATCCATTACTTATGACGCCCATAAATATTCCCGGGTCATAAATATCCGTCGGGGCTTCGTGACCCACAAAAATACACTCGTACAAATGTCCCCGCTTAGAAGGGTTTCCATTTGCGCTGATATGATAAGAGTTTTGTAAAGGTCGAGTACCTTCTAAGGCAATAACGTTTTAAAAAGTCAAAGTGAAAATATACATAGAGTTATATTTACGTAGTTTTTTTTATTCATTAATTACTCTGTAACCTGCTTTATAAATTTCTAAACCCATTTTGATAGGTATGGAAATTCTAAATACTCAAGAAAAATATACAGCTTTCTATCGATTTAGTAATATCATCAACAATTCTAATTTCAAAATTAAGTAAGTACGTAGGATTTTATAATAGGGAATATTTATTATATAGTGAATATGATTTATCTATCGTTATTTAAAAACGAGTAATGTCTGAGTGATATCAAGGTAGTCCAATCAGTTTTTTTTTGCTTTTATTTTAACGTTAACAATTCTGTATCTTCAATTACGTTAAATGTAACAAAGATATTTACGAAAATTTTAGTTATTATTTTAATTCAATAATAACATGAGATATAGTTCTATTTACTATGAGATGTGACCAAATCCAACAACATTGTGATATGCGTTAAATCACATATTGTCCAACAATTCTTATTCACAGTCACAGCTATTAAAACGAACAGCTTTTTCTATTCGCCTTTTCTGTTGTCATCAAATCTTTGTGTCATATAGCATGGCATTAAATCTGGCATTAAATAGTTTTTGTAAGACGACAGATGGCAGCTAAGCCGATCGGCTTAACACGTTCAAAAGACTTCGGCGTAAATCTAGTTGGCTTTGAAATGTGTTCTGTGACATTTCTATATTAGTGAATTAAATAAATTCATATTCCTTGATGCTTGTGTTGATGTGAGTTGAATTGTTAGGTTTAAAATTTAATTATTGAACTATGTTTAGGTAACATAATATAACGTCATATATGTACTAGGCAGGTTATGGTAGGTCCTATCAAGTGTCTGTGTTTTAAATTATTGCGTATTGTTATTATTTTGTTAAGGTTTTTTTTAATTTGCCATATAAGCTATAGAGTACAAATAGTCTACGTTTTGTTTTTATAAATATACATATTACATTTGTTTGCTGATTTAAAAATTAATCATTTTACAAGAAAAGTCTGTATGTGTTTTTGGAAATCGGTTAATCAAAATTATAACGCGGCGCATATTTTACGTCAATTCGAATCTCAATTATTTATGTTGAACGAAATGAATGAAACGATTCATTCGGAACGAGTACACCGCATCAACTTCAAATGAATCATTCAATCATTCACAAATGATTGAGTCTAATTCATTTGGAATGGAAATGAATTATAAATATAGCATTTACGAAACGCTTAATTAATTGGAACTCAAAACGAAATCGGAAAGCGAAATTTGTCATTTGATTAAACACTCGTTAGTTCTTTTTTTGCTTTGTTACTACTACTTTGTATTTTTGCGATTTATTTATTAATTTCTAAACTTGTTTTAGGAAAAATTGACACTTGATAACTTATTATTTCAGCTCTCACTACTAATAACTAAAAATATTTATTAAAATACATCTCTTTTGACAAAGATACAATCAAAAATAAAACTACGAATCAAATATAAAAGACGCATTTTTTTAAATTTATGTGTGATTTTCCAGCAAAACTTTTTTAAAGCTTTCAAGCGTTTCAATTTATATTTAAACATTTTAACGTCAGGTTGACACATTTGTTTTTTTGACTGAGATTGAGTTTTAAAATATTTAATGATTTGGAAAACCGTCATAAATTGGCGGCCATGTTGAAAAGTTAAAACTAGAATGGTGATGGATTCTCCCCCGTGGACAATAAATAAAATCCCACTTCAGTGGGGTCATAGGGCACTAGCACAATGGGTCTAGCCCCCAACATTACTGTTATTACAAATTGCCATTAGAACTCGAATTATTTCCAACGAATTAAATTACGTTTATCGAATCATAATCCAATTATACAACACTACAACCATAGAGCAGAGTATAGAGAAGATGCGTTGCTTGGACTTTGGTATAATGGGGGTAATTGAAAGAGAGCCAGTTGACGGACCTACGTCATTTGGTCAGAATGAGAGACGGTCAAAAGCTTTGGTGAATAAGTTAATGTAATGCTTAAAAAAAACTAATCGGACCGTGACTGACGTCAGACGCGGCTAACAGCCCACTTAAAACGTCCGCGACTTACACCTTATAGTTTGCACACTTCAATGTACAATTATTATCTAGATCGCGGCTGTCAGTGGAAGTTACTTATGTCTGATTTTATACAGGATTGTAATTCGCAGCATCATAAAATGTCTCTGAATATTTGTACTCTTTGATGACTGTAAAAATTGGTTTGTATTCGAGCAGAGCAGAATTTTGTAATTGTGTTTGCCTTCGGGAGCTCACAATTTGAATTAAATTTAGCCCGGAACAACTGGAGTTGTATTCTTTTAATTATTTCTCCCTAGAGAAAAGAGTGCAGTTTTAAAGTTCTTATTCGTGTTATGTTAAGACGGGACATTGATATGTTTAGAATTATATAATTAAATAAAATAGACCGACAATACTATGTGGCACATAACTGGAAGAAGCGAATAACTAACATTTTACAACTTTCGAGTACCTAAATACTTATTTTTTCCCATTAATATCCAATTTGATAGATCTTGTAATTAATGATTTTATTATCTAGCTTGTCAGCTATCTAGCTATACTGCAAATCCACATTATTTTAATTTCGAATAATTTTTCGGTCCTAAAGCATTCATTTACGCAAAAATCTGGCAGTTTTTAAATGTTAGTTAATCGCTTTATCCACTTATCACATTATCAATTAGGACTAAGAAAAAAAAACAGGAAAAGTAATATTTGTCGTTTCAGGACTTGAAAGAACCGCGCAGGATTATGATTTTTTATAATTTTTTATATCTATATTGTTTGAAATATACATGACAATTTTTTTTCTTTTTTTTACAGTAACTATGACAGTTACTATAAAAGAAAAAAAATTTGTCATGTATTTTTCAAACAATATGGACTTGGTCTATCACCCGTTTTCGGCTTATCGTTGATTTTTGAGACACACCGTATAACTAATAATTATGTACCACAATTCTATTTTTTGGATTTTTATTACAATTTTTTATACTTCAATTACTTCTAATCGAAGTTAAAAGAATTGTGTACCAAACGGATATCATACAACGGACCATAACGTTTTCCACCCTCCAAACCCTTACCTAGAGTTATTATGATTTTGTAGTATGTTGTGGAAATGCCTCAGAAAAAATATTTGTCATACATTTTGTTATATTTTCATTTTAGTGATTACATATATTTTTTTCAAATCTACTAAAAATATTTGATAAAAAACAAAGATATAGAAGTCTAGATCTGAGGTATTTCCACAACACACTACAAAATCATTACTCTAGGTAAAAGTTTTAGGGGTGGAAAACGTTATGGCGCGTTGTATGAAAACCGTTTCGTACACAATCTTCTTAATAATCACATTAATTACTCCATGATATTACATGAAAGGGACATTTTGGTATAGGTTAGTCCTTAGCCTTTAAATAAAAAGAACGGTCGAATTGAGAAACCTCCTCTTTTTTTAGAAGTTAGTTAAAAAGTAGTTAAACAACTTACCATAACTTACTGACTGAAGTAAGTAAGACTAAAGAAACTAAAAGGAGTCCAGGTGGTTTATAGCAATGTGGTGTGATGTCCGGAGCGCTGCGGGCGAAGCCCTAGTCCGCGGGGGCTCCGGGCGAGGTGAGAGTTATTACCACATAGAGCGCATTTCCACAGTAAGACACGGTACGATTAATTATATTTTTAAGTAAAGATTTTTCGTAACATTAAATAATATTATTATATAAAGTAGTTTTTATAATACTCGCAAGCTTAGAATGTATTCAAAATTGAATATAAAGTATACTTTGACAAGTGTTCATTCTAATTCCTAATCTATTAAAATAGAGTAAGTAAAGTCCTAAGGATATTCTATGTTACTTAGGCAATTTTTACAGTAGCCTGTGTGATACCGAACAGGCAAACATGGTAAAAGTCGTTGTAACAAATTACTATTATACTAAAAATATCAAAAATGTTCAATATTTAAATTGATTATTAACAGTACATCATTCTATACTAACTAGAGATCGCCCTGTGGTCGAAGTTCGACCATAAATATTTAAATCCACCATGTAGAGGAGCTATTAAAAAACTAACCTATTCCCAATTCAATCACACACTTTATTTGGCATAAAGGTCTCGTTACCACTATCATAACTTGGAAAAATTTCATGCTTTTACGGCTACGCCTCTTTCTTAAAAAGGGGTGCAAAGTTTTCCTTTCGCGTATTAATATATAGATTATGAACAGGTAAGCGCTTGTGTGTATATATGTGTTAGGTAAACTCCGAAGCCACCGAACCGATTTAAAAAGTTCTTTCACTATGCGAAAACTACTCCTAAACTGCTATAGGTATATTTTTGTTTTGTTAGAAGTTAGTTGGCGCCAAATAAAGCGGATATACGGGGCAGCTAGCAAAATATGAACTCGATAAGAGAAACAATTTATTTCATCAGTTATTCAAAAGAGTTAAGGCACAAGTCGCAATCAAGCAACCAAACAGCTCACACAGGGATGCAAAAATCTCGCCAAATGTAATGGAAATGTTGTACAATGGTCCCTCGTTACCTCGGAATTTACGATGACCGCCGCGCCTATTACCGTGTTAAAGATCAATTGCTATTGCTATATTTCTCTTTTGCTAATGCTATAAATACAAATATTTTATTGACTAAAACATTTTTACAACTTTTTAAATTAACGGTCCCCCAAACTAGGCGAGGGCTGTCCTATGGGGGAGTTTAAAGAAGTAGAGGATGCAATAATGCGGCAAACAACAGAATAAAAATTTAAACAATTTACATTAACAAAAAGAACAAAAAAGAAACAATATAACATAACGTAACTTAATATAATACAACGTAACTATCTCATATTGCGGAATTGGTTATTAGGTATTACCGATATGATATGATATGATTTGATTTTATGTGATTAAGGATTATTGTTTGATTCTTGAAGATAGCATATGTTATAATACTATAATACAGCACATTCTTAAATCCATTTTCCGGATCACTACGGACCAATAAAAAAATAAACAACGATAACATTCACACGAAATAACCAAGCTTGAATAATTATAGATTCTTTCCATCTTTACAGTAAAATCTATACTTGCTAGTGGGGTAGGCAATTTGAAAAAAGTGATTATTTGAAGACCGGCATTTAAATACCCTATCTGACCTAACTTCATAGCATAGCTGGTCCATATTAATGGCAATTGATTGCCATAGTTTCCGTAATACCCCACCGCGCACAATGCAAGTTGTTATCGCTAGAGAAATATTTATTTTATGACTTAGCGCCCACGGAGTACGGACCGCGGACCACTTGAGGTGCAACCACGGTGCAACTGTTTTGTTCTTTTCAATTTTAAAATGATTGTTCCTGTAACACAATTCTCGCTTTAATTCTGACCGACATTCCAAATTTATGTTCGCATTTTAATAAAAACTTTTTTAATTTTGTTGCTGCCTTAAAAGATAGAATCAACGATATTTCATTGTTGCTCAAATCAGTAGAATTTTGAAAAACTGTGATACTACAAATTTGCAATAACATAATATACTTTATTTGGTAGAAAGTTGGTAAAGGACATATTATTATATAAATTTAGACTTTGTACTTCTTTTATTTAATATACGTAAAAATAATATGATTATTATTTTTACGTATATTTAATACGTTATTTGTACTGAGCTATAATATACTGCTCAGTACAAATAACGTACGTCTGTGGCTCAGTTGGTAAGCGCGATTACGCTACCGTTTAAGCTACCGCTTAAGCCGGGGGTCGCGGGTTCGAATCCCGCCGACGACGGAGCAAAAGTTATTTCAATGTGTCTTGGATGTGTATTAAATAGTATCATATAATAAAAGTCTTAAATATGTGTATAGTATAAAAGTATTAAATATATTTTCGTTGTCTGGTACCTGTAACACAAGTCCCTCGGTTACTAAGCATGGGGCCAGACTGACGTGGTGTGAAGCGTCGACAGATATTATAGATATGATTAAATTATAGATATTATTAATAAAGCTTTCTTATCTCTGGTTATTGAACCTCGACATGATGACTGACGACGACACGGAATGACAGGCTGCGGTACAAAATCAGTAGCAACAGCATCAGTCAACATGGCCGCGCAACAGCAATTCGGCAGCAACATAATGAAATCTGTCTGCACCAATTTGAATTTAGATGGGATCGGTCGGCGCTGCATATATTAATTATATCGTCGATCGACTGTTGCCTGTCTGTGTTGACTAGTGTTGCCAGTTTTGACTTTTTACCCGACTGCGCTAGAAGGAGGGCTATGTTTTTCGAGAGTATGTGTATAATTGTTTGGCACGCTCTGCAGCCTAAACGGCTACATGGATTTTAACATACCTATATGGTATCGTTAGATTTGTCTTGATAGTGCATGTGACTGTACTGGGTACACTGAAAAATAATAAAAAAAACCAAATGTCGGATTTTGAAGTAAAAATTCGAAAGGTTCCAAATATTTTTTCCGCCCATCTAGGTCGAGTAGAGTGTCAAAATGAAGGGCTGTAAATAGCCATGCTAGAAATATACATAAATTGATGTTTCAATTGCAATGGTTCCCGCAGTCAGGTTTTCTGTTTTGTTAGGTTTTAGTTTTTAGGGTTGTTGGTGCAGAGTCGCAGATACTGGCGAGTGGCGACGCGTTCGGTTTTTGACTATAGCGTATTCAACATTATTCAATTATTTAAGCACAAATTCATACTATGAAAATATGCTGACGAAGTTATCGTCAAGTTTTTTCGGTTGTAGGCTGCAGCATATTCACCTCTTTCAGACTTGAAAACATTTAAGAAGAGGATACTTAGTAAGGACACTCATCATCAGATCAGTTGACTGCGATGGGGCAGACAAAAGTTTTTTTTATTAAACCTTTTTAATGGTAAGATTGGTAAGCGACTAGCGAGTTATTGTTTTCAAATTTATGTATATTATTCTTATCTCAAAATTGTAAGTACACCTACAAAATCACAGGAAAAAAACTTATTGTAACGGTAATGCTTTTGCACATAACCAAAGCAAGTTAGTTAAGTTCCCACTTAATCTTCGTTTAGAATCCAGAGGCAACTCGTCAAGCCGCAGTTAATCATCAATTAACAGAGCTTAAACCCACATTTGAACCTCGTTTAAACAAACTGTGCGGCATAAGTCATAATTCTTAACAATACCACACGTCTTAATAAATTGGTGTCAGAACCACAGGTCGGTGACCTCGATGACGCAGTAACTGACAACTATAATTACCTAACATATTAAAATAAAACAAAAGTAATTGAAGGGGGTAAAAGAATAGGTACTAAGTACCATGGGGGAAATTAAAAGAGAGCTAGTTGACGGGTCTATGTCATTTAGTCGGAATATGTGAATTCCATGTAAAGCTAAAAACAAAGTGATCTGACGCGGCTTATAGTTTGGCACACTTCAATGTATAGCAATAATAATAATTATCTAAATCGCGGCAGTCACTCGTCGTCCGATCAGTATATCATAAGTTGAGTTTTGAGTTTAGACTAGGGCATCGAAACCCGGACCCAATTTTAAAAACCTATCCCAGGTTTTCGAGCCTTTTCGGGTCTCGATGCCCTAGTTTTGACATAACACGACCAATTCACTTAGATCCGCAATCTGGCTCTATTACAGCTTCCCTGGTTTATACTTTAAAGTCTTGCCGATATCAAAAACTCGTGTCTTCAAGCTCAAACCTTTGGACCGATTTTGTTGATAATATTCCGAATCGAGTTACGTTTCATACTGAACAAATGTAGCAACACTGAACGAATACCTTCAAGAAGAGAGCGTATTCCCTCTTAAAAGGCCGGCAACGCACCCGCAACCCTGATGTTGCGAGTGTCTATGGGCGGCGGTAGTTGCTTTCCATCAGGTAACCCGTTTGCTCGTTTGCCCTCTTTTTTTAAAAAAGAATAACGTTGTTCAACTTTTGTATGGGAAAACTCATGGCACTGATGCAGCTTCCATATAAAAATGACAAAAAAATGCTGTTTTTAGGCGCTGCTGCTTTCACAGTGGACTCAATATATTCCGAATACATATTATGCCCTTCTACACGTTCGAAACCGCTTGTGCCTGTTATTCGATCGGAAAAATTGAGGATTCCTCTCTCCTGAGTCCAAATAGGCCTCTCACATTTCACAAGTAAGAAAATGATTTGAATAATATTACAACCCAACCCTATCGTGGATATGTTTTCAACCAAAACACGGGGGTCGTAAAACTTTTCAACAACTCCGGTACAAATTGAGACAAACATTTTGACAACCGCTACAACTTCCCCCGAAGTTAAACAATAAAAAGTTTAATAAAATTACGAGTTGGAATTACAACGCAATGGTATATAACAAACTTACAATTAATTTTTAACTAGTTGTTGCCCGCGACTACGTACGCGTGACACTTTATAAAATATTTTACAACACAAAAAGAATTTTTCAATTCTGATCAATAGTTCCTGATTTTATTTAATTAGATTAATATCATATTTACTTAGTTAAAAGTATAGAGAGTAACAAATTACAGGCTCCTTAGGTCTTGAACACTAATTATGTGTGTAGGTGCCCATAATATAATTATTATATGCGATTTTTTATTCCATGCAAGCAATGCCATAGGCAAAAGCTAGTTATTAATAAAAAAGTTACTGAGTATAGTTAATGCCGAATACGTTTGTAGAAAAACGAATGAAAATTAAAATGTATAACAATTAAACGCAGATATTTAATTAAATATTAAAATACAATAAACACAAGTTTGGTCAACAAACAATGAAATATAAGATATATTATAAATTAATATTAAGTTACATAATATCTGTGATCATCATCTCCCTTATCTCAGGCAGGTCGATATCACGCGCGTGACGGGAATACCAAACACAACTCAAATTGAGCCGTACCAAATTATATTTATAGCGTACATTAAAATATTATATTTTATGTTTAATTTATTATATTAAATGATCAAATGAACTTCTGAAGTGAAGTTCGATCATTATTATGGTAGTCCCTTATAGCAACTTGGTAATGTTGGCAAATTTTTTAACCGACTTCCAAAAACGAGGAGGTTATTATGTTCGGCTGTGGATATTTTTTTTTTTTTTTTTATGTATGTT
>JAOTAV010094094.1:0-11080 GCA_026546445.1 Cyclargus thomasi | reverse complement strand
GTGCGTACTTTAAAGAGGTGTAACATAAGGGACTATCCATAAAGTACGTATCACAAATTTCACGATTTTTAAACTATTTGTCACAAGTACTCTTTGACAATTCATGTTGTCACAAAACAAGTGATATGCCGGATTGTTTAATTGATTATCTGTGGTATATTATACATTTTAATGATATACGGATATTACGGATCTTCATTTCCTTGCTGAATCGACGTCAGTACGCAAAAAGGATAGCTTATTTAGTACTTTTGAGTTATATATAATCAGAGAAGCTGAAACAGATACAGATTGTGGATCTAAGTACAAAACTAAGCACCCCAGCGAAATGAGTTTGCGCACACAAATAACACTTTTTTTTGCTTTTAGCGCTGCTATTTCACTGTATATAGGGGACCATTACACACCCTTCAGCAATATTACTTCGTTTTTATTGCACCCTGTAACCTGTATACAGCATTTCATCCCATCAATTGAAAATTAATCCAGGGAAAAAAACTGGTAAAAGAAAGAGGCTAATAATTATACTAGCCTGCTTCGAGCGCTGTCATGAGCGGTTCTCAGGAATGTGACCACCTATTAAAGAGGGCGGAGAAGGCTAAAAATCATGAGATAATAATAATAATAAATCTTAAGGGCTACATAACAGAAAATATTATATACTTGCGATGTTACGTGAGGAAGTGGTGTTTGTGTAAGGCATGAAGCCAGGGGTACAAATCACCTCACCCTTACAGTGGTACACAAGGTCAGTAAAATAAATAGGTTAAATTCTGACAAGTATCTATGGTAACTATGATCTATTTACTGTAGGTATTTATAGCTAGAACACGACGACATGATTATATGCTATTGTTTTAAAAATAACTAGCTTTTGCCCGCGGTTGTGTTTTTGGATAATTTTAATCGCGTAAATTTCCTTTTTAAACACGATGTTTTTTCGAGAAGTAAAGTAGCCATTGTCATTAATCTTCATCATTTCAACTATGTATGACTATGCCAAAATCAAGTCAAGGTTGCTAAAGCGTGAAGAAAGGACAAACAAACATTTTCACATAAGTAACATTGCTTTGGATTGTCATTTAATTAATAGCTTTAAAGTTTATTACACAAAAATAGTCTACGTAAGTAGTGTAATATAACTAACTCTCCTTTACTTGACTTTACCTACTGTCGTGAACTCGTGAGCAGAAGTTTCTACTTAGGAATCAGGAATTGTTAGGCCCGTAATGAACGACATAAGGGGAAGAAGCGAATAACTAACATTTTACAACCTTCAAGGAAATACTCATTTTTTCCATTAAATATTGATAAGTCTTGTAATTTAGCGATTTCATTATCTAGCATGTCTATTTAGCTATACAATAAATCCACATTATTTAAATTTCAATATTTTTTTCTGGTTCTAAAGTGTCCAATTACGCAAAATTCTGTTAGTTTTTAAAATGATAGTTATCGGCTTCTTCCATTTATGTCTTCAATTATAATCAGCGCTTTATACCAAGAACGCGATCAAAAAATTTTGAGATGCCGTTTTTATTCATAAAGGTCTCTTAATGAATGAAAACAGCATCTCAAAATTCTTTCTCTCAAGTACTAAGCGCTGACTACAATTACGGGCCTTAGATACAGACTAACTTCCTGTTACGATAAATTTACTATTTAGTTTCCAAATTTGAATATTTCTTCTTTTTCATGTTGCCTTAGTATTCAATAACAGGATACACGGCGCGCTTAAACTAGGTACATCTCCGTCACATATCCATAGCAAATACTAGATGAAAAGAGATAGAACATACATTTTTATTTTTATTTAAGTCTCCCAGGTCTATTGGGTGGATGTCGATGGCTCATAGGGATACTGGGATGCTGTCTCCCTCGTACGCATGTTATATCCATGAAGCGCGGTGAAATAGCAATAGGGATCATAGAAAAACTTTATTGATGTGTGCATACGTGCAAACTGGACTCTGGAGATACGTGTGCCACATACGGGAATACTAGCCTAGACTCGCTAGCCACTTCTTATATCCTAGTACTTTCTAAGAACATCTAATGTTCCTAGGAATTCTAATCGAAGTGTTAGCGCGCGTTCTTTGTAGAACATTGGAAATTGGCTTGATAAGGCTGCTAAAAATGCTAAAATCTCATCGACTTCTTTTTTGCGTAATTTAAAAGTGCTAACTTCATTTAGTCATTTATTTTTTCTAAATTTGTAACGTCAAATCAGATTTCAGTTCAAAAAGGCGTATTGAAAGATACGCGGAACTATACATATAAAATATACATAAATTAATTATTATTATACTTATATAAACGTATTGATTAATATTTTTTAGTTTGAACATTCCTATACATATTAAAAGTTGGCGTGTCTGTACAATTAATATTTTTACAAACTAATCAATGTGGGGGGCTTAGGAACAGTAAAAGAACACAAATCGACAACAAAAGAGTTTACCTATTTGTTTGTTTATTGTACACGCTAATCTTTGGAACTACTGAACGGATTATTAGCTATTAGGTCTAGGCAAGACATAGGATACTTTTTATCCCGGGAAAATGTACGGTTCCCGTGATATCCATATTTTCGCGCAAAGAAGTAACAAACATACACACTCATACACTCACAAACTTTATAATATTAGTAGGATAGGAATAATAGGAGTCTAGAGTCCTATTACTTCATTACAAATAAATAGTAATTTAGTCTAGAGTGTAGTGAGTCTAGACTACTACAATTTGAACAATCTTAATATAATTAATATTATAAACTTACCTAAAACGAAGCATCCTGTCAGAACACAAACGATAGAGAACATCTTAAACTGCATTGCACTGCCGTTGTATTCGGTAACGACAACTTTTGCGTCGCCTCATTTGTTTCGTAGTGTCTATGAACCACATCACTTCACAAACACAATCATAAATATATTTTGTAACTGACAACACTAACGCCTTGCACGTGCCTGAAACAAAAAAGAAATAATTTAAAAACTTTCATAATCCGTCTAAAGATAAAACATGAATTAAAGTTCAAAGTCAAATTAAAATATTTTCGTCCAAAATATATTTATCACAATAAAAACTTTTAAAAGATTACGAACTGTTTCTTATTGTTTTGAGAAAAATAAAAAAGGAATTTAACGTTGTTAAGACACAAACATTTCTAAGCTAAGAATTTCTAAGCATTTGTTTTTTTTATTGGTTTATTTCTGACGTCTGTGAATATTAATTTCATTATTTGAACCAATCAACCACAGCGCATGAACCTGTGCCACAAAAACTTGGCACATGACCTTTACAAAGTCATTGGGGAATATGTAAAAAACATAACAAAATGTCCAAAAACAGCAACAGAAAACAAATCAATTGTACCGATAGAAGCATTGATATTTAAGCTAGTTTTCCGTTGCTGTTTTTAGAAATTTTGTTTTTTTTTACAAAATGACTTTGTCAGGGTACATGAGCCTAGTTAAGTCGCACAGTATAATATTAACCCGCAAAGGAAAAGTATCTGTTGTTTGAATTGTACCTAATTAATAAAATTATTAATTATTTTAATAAAAAATATATTTTTCAAACTAATGCAATCTATGCGAGTTTTCAGACACGCCAAATTACCAAGGGAACATGAATAAGAAAGACTCTAACTCTTTTATTAGTAGTAAAAGTAGAGATACACCTCATAGTTTTAATGGTTCCGTACTCAAGGGGTAAAAAAGGGTATTACTATTATTAAAATTATGAAAGTTTTAAAAAGTTAATTTTAACTTTACCTAACTCATATACATAAATGTGAATCTATATAAAACTCAATTAAATTATAACAACTATTATTAAACTGTTTGCAAATTTTATATATTCTAACAGTAAAACCAAATAATAGATAATCATTTTTATATCTCCTTACAGGTTCAGATGACAGAAACTGGTTTAAAGTAATAAATTGTAGATCAAACGGTTGTTAGTTTTTGCTGTACTTATTTCTGAGGGATTTTGTATTAGGAATTTATCTCTACCTGTCTGGGACTTGTCGCAATTTCATTTTAAAGGAGGTCGGATAAGAGAATATAGCTATATTTAAACAAAATTTATTTTTTACTGTCTTTTTTTAATGACATTTTTAGGTGGCAAGCGAGCAGACGGATTACCTGATGGAAAGCAACTGCCGTCACCCATGGACACTCGCGACATCCGAAGAGTCCCAAGTGCGTTGCAGTCCTTTATGAGGGAATAGGGAATGGGAATAGGTATAAATGATTAGGTAGGTTGGGCCACCCGTAAACTCACTAACTGAACGAAACACAGCACTATGCCGTTTCACGTCAGTTTTCTGTGAGGCCGTGGTATCACTCCGGTCGATAGAATTCGGTCATTTTCATTATTTGAATAATATTATATCTCTATGACATAAAATCCGGCCCCAAAGGTTGAGACGGATTAGAGATCTATTTCAAATCTTTGGTGTGTACAAATAAATGGTGAAAAAGTACCAATAAATATTTCGATTTACGTAGAAATCTAAAATTTTTTTTTTAGATTTCTACGTAAATCGAAACGTACGTAACGTAACGTTTTACGTAGAAAAAAAAAACACCTCCATTTATGCTAAAAGCTTATTTTTTTAATAGTTACTTAACCATTTTATCTGCATTCTTCATGTAATGTATGTTAGTATGTTAGCTATTTATAATATGGGCAAATATGTCTGAATTAAATTTACAAAAATAAATTAATTTTTGTGTTCAAACATCAAACTTTCATACATTTAGTACCAGGGTACACATAAAACACAAGACGTGTGAATCTAGGCTGTGTAAAGTATGACCCTTTAATATGTCATCGGCTTCAGTGAAATGGTTTCTCCGTACTCACGTGAAAGTAGCCTTGTTGTAACAATTATTGAGTTGTATTTCTTGCATTTGAAGCTATCGAACTATATTATAAAACTCTGGAATGAAATATCGTGAGCAATATTTCCGGATCAGTACAAACTGGAAGATGAAAGGCGAAAGCGTATTCCCTCTTAAAAGGCCGGCAACGCACCTACAACTCTTCTAGTGCGAGTGTCCATTGGCATTTATGAGCAACATTTATTGAGCTGTATATCTTGCATTTGCGAAGCTATCAAGTTATATTATAAAATTCTAAAATGAAGTATAGTCAGTAGTGGTTTGGACCAATACATGACGTCACGTTAAATTGACTATAGCGCCATCTAGGGGACTTAAAGTGAAGAATAAAAAAATAATATTTCTGACGGTATCGTTTTTGGGGTATCAAATGTACGGAGCTGTGTAGGCACAATTTCAAATATAGGGGCATACGACCATGGCAAGCCTTTAACCATGTCCATATCACTATAGTTTTAGTAGTCGACGTTAGTGTTTTAAATGTTATTTTATCGTTATAAATAAATTTGCAATCTGTGTGAAAATGTTTGTCAATTAATAATTATTTTATTATATGCAATAATTTCTTTTCTTTTTTTTTCTTTCATTCCCTCTTTCTCATCTTTTCTGTCTGTCTGTCGTCACACAAATTTCATGATTTTGAAACCAAGGTCCCTTTGCAATAGGAGGTTACATTTCTGATAACCCGATCCCCCCTTATGTGTATAGAACGTCACAAATTTGCAATTTTACGTCTAAAATCTCAATTCAAACTTAGGTCGTAAACCTTGTCACTCCATTCCAAGCTTTGTCGACCCCCTCCCTACCGTTTAGGTAAGACGTACTTTATGGATGGCCCCCCAAGTTTTATGCGTAGTATGTTCGTCATACCTTTCCCAGGGGCCACAGCCCACAATCTTATACGTCGTCACTAAAACTTCGGCGTGGCGTTCATAATCTTTTCATCTAAAAGTTTGATGAGTGTTTTAATAGTTTTTGTTGTTCCAGTATTGATCTACTTGACCACGATCACTAGACCGTACCGTACCGCCGGCTTTCTCTAAAAAATGGACCAGTTCCAAACGCCATTACTATCTGATCACTATTCGTAGAAAGTACTTTACTTATTTGTGAAATCTACAAATTTTGTACTCGGTAATGTTTTGGTTTTCTTTGCAGATTTGAACATAGGGTCTAGGTATAGGTTACTAGGTAATTGAAGACATAGGTGCATGAAGTAGATAGCTAACATTCAGTGGCGTAACTACAAGGTGACAAGCCGGCAAAATGCCACGGGCCCCCAGCCGGAAGGGGCCCCCGATAAGCCCCCCTAGACAAGTGGCAAGCGATTTTTACAATAATCGCTTGACCTATTTTTGTATTGACATAGAGGAACGAAAACGAATTTGCCACGGGCCTCGAACGGTATACGCCACTGCTATCATTTTTATTAAGCAATTGTTTTTGTTTTTCCCGATTTATTAATTTACAAATTCTGTTATTTACCAAGTTAATCGTCTAGCTAATTCATTTTTATCTAGCTATACATAGAATCTTAATTTTTTAATGTCCAATAATTTTTGTGTTGCTCCATTTATGCACACTCGGAGTTTTTAAAGTCCCTAGCCGTTCGGTGCCCACTTTTCGGGCGTTAAGAAATTGAGCTCCGGGTTTTGGTCGATGGCCCGTGATATTTTGCAATCTCTGTCTTTTTATGCCATTGCTATATCCACTATAAATTGAACCTAGAAAATAACTAAGGAGTTTGGCTTAAGGTAACCTCACTCACTGGAATGTTTCGTTAAGGTGTCAGCAAATTATGTCGGGCCACAACATGCCGGGTTTTAACTGAAATATCCATCTCCATACAAATTGTATGGAGACGGATACGCGTATCGCTTACCTCGACGGAGCGTGCCGGTGCCTCAGCGGGGCGGATTTTTGTGCGGCGGATACGACATGGCCCGGAAAGCCTTCAACAGTGTGACCACATTTAGAAGATTTCTACTTTTTGGTACAAATTAATAACGGTTTACTATCCAAAATCTTTAAGTAAGTTATAGTAGGAAATTTATACTATACACTAAATTATAAAAGAACATTAAAAAAAAAGTAAAGACAATCTATTAAACATTCAATTTTAATATAGTTTTAATAGAACGAAGGATAATTTTTGGTAGAAGCTAAAACAGCACGGTTCAGTTGATTTTAGTAGAAATAGTAGAATATTGCAACGTTCTTGGTATATCGAGTCACGAGTAATTTAAAAATTGGTTACACTGACGTACACAAAATCCGTCAATGCTATGAGACAATGAGACCCGGCCAGTCAACAACTATAGAGCATTTTGCGCTGCGCTGAGCCCCGGCCCGCCTCGGCACGGCCCGGCACGCCCCGTCAAAACGGGCGCGTACCTTTACTCGGACTTTTGACACGTTTTTACTCGGGCTGGTAGCAACTAGCAAGTAACAATTACCATTGGACTAAACGAAGCTACGTCATAGTATTACCTGATCATAGTACAAACACGTTAATAAAAGACACTACACGGAACACATTATTGTTAACTACGTTTAATCGTAGCTAAGAATGTTTACAACTGTATTCAATTGATTTTTTCTGCAAATTGCGTAAGAAATAAATTAGATACCTCTTCCAGAGGCGGATTTGTTGCTTGGAAACGTAAGTCGCCGTTTATAGTGCTCTAGATTGTTATAAAGAAGTTACTTTCTGTGGAAATAGTGAATGTGCATGTTTTTTAATTATTTCTTTGAATAAATCTAACTTTATTGAAAAACAATGTAGTCCAATTTAATTAGATTTTGTTAAAATTGATAATAACGAAGTAACAATCCTTTGAAGTAGTCAGTTAGAAAGAGAGATCCGATGTTGACTGTGACGTCAAAGTCTATAAGCTGCATACAAATATCATAGTAAAAGATATACGTTTTAAGAGAAACAGATAGGTAGAAAAATGAAATTGCTAATATCTTACTTATTTCTCAACAGAATTGAGACATTTTTCATTCTGTATATTATTTTTTGTCAATCTGTCTCCTAACATGAATTTTATTTTTATTATTTATTCTTTTAAAAACATCGTATTTTTAAGGTAATACTAATCTTTAGAGTATCGATATTTACTTACGGGAAAACATTTTTAAACATTACATTATTTAAATGCCTATGTGTTTTTCTGTAATGCACTATATTATTTAAATTACAAAATTTCGGTGACTCTATAATTTTTGTGTAAAACAGTGCAGCTCTCACATTTGGCTTAACTATTACTAATTATTAATTTATTACAAGCCATTATACCACATAATTTGCAAAAACTAAGCCATTATGACTTGAATTTGGCTAGTTAAGGCTTATACATGGGGCCAACGAGGTAAGTTTAACAATTAACCTCTTATAAGTATGTCAGAACTCAGAACACTAGCAAAAAAGTGTATGTTATAAAATGATCTTCGTTCTTTCATTATTAGCGAGCACTTTTTCCTTAAGCTTATAGTTAATCAGAAAAAAATACCGTGGACATCGATTTTTTTTTAAACTGGAATAACTACGAAATGAAACGGTTCAGATGAACGATTTTTTTTTTGCAATACAATATAGGTAACACTATATAATACCTACGGCGGCATTCTTATTTCTTGTTTTTTATTAATTGTATATTAATTATTATTTTCCGTTAGCGGGGGGAGATTTTCGAAACTCCGATGTTGGCGCCTGTATACCCTTTAATCCTTACAGAACAGCAGTCGACAAAAAATTGTAGATCATAACTAGACGCGTCAAGCCTTTGTGTGTAATATAACAAAAAATCTGATTTTGAGATAACAGAATTGCATCCACAAGGATGCAATTTTGTTCCTAAGGATCGAAAGAATTGTGCATTCATATCTTAAAATCTGATTTTTGTTGGATAACACACAAATGCTTAACAGCGTCCAACTAGGGTTGTCAAGATCTTTTTTTTTTCTAAACATTTACAATACAAAAAAATATTTTAAAAATGTTTCTCGTTCGGTAGCTAAGTATAAAAAGAGTATCCAATTATTAGTTTTTTCTTATCCCATATTTATTGCAAAGCTTATTAATTCCAGTAGTTTCGAGTCAAGATTGACGGACAAACATATTTATCTGCATAATTTCCTTAATTGCTGATGTTCTAAAGTATTAATTGTAATCATTAAAGTAATAATAAAAATATTTTCGAACGCGAGCTCCTAGTTTCGCAATATAATATGACGTAACGGAAGAGAAAGTACCGACTGACATAAAAGAGCGGTTCAATCATTAGGCTGTAGAAAGTCCATCGAAATGTAGATGCAATGATGACTGACAGTAATTGCTATTACATTTACCCACCAATAGATGAATAGCATACAGTGAATAGCATAAAAATGAATAGCATTTTGATTGTAAATTGCTATATCATTAGCTTAATTAATATGTAATTTATTTAGATATTTAATAATTATTAAGTTCGAACTTTGAAGTAACAATTTTTATAATTGAAATGTTTTTACTATCTTAATTCTTAACGTTAAACTGTCAATATATATAAATAAGCTAAAAATTTACCTTCTCAGTATTCAGGCAATCCAAAAAAACACTAAACATCACTTATATATTACACTACAACTGAACCAGAAAATCACATTTCTGTCACTTTGACAAAAAAAAAAACAAGGAGTAAGGACCCTGTCAGTTGCGGTGCCGGATCTCGACTGACTGACGATCGTTTGCAATTCACTTGCGTATGCGTTTGCTGCTAGGGTTGACACTTGACAGTTTTCGACCATTGGCCTAGCCGCCGTCGGCGCGGCGTTTGATGAACTATAGAAAAAAAATTAAACACACAGCCACATAAGAACAAATGACTAAGTTAAAATTGATTTAGAGTGTCGTGAAAGATGTAATGAGGTTAACTCCCCACCACCCATCATTCATGAAATTCAAATTAAGTAATCATTGAACACTTATAAGAATAAAATATTATAAAAGCCTATTTGTAAAAAATATCATTAAATTTCATTGCATTACACAAATCTTTTCATTTCATTTGCTACTGGAAATGAAAAAGAGAATTAATTAAATGTTTATTGTATGTAGTATTATAGATTCTTGATGTAACTATAAAGTGATAACCCTATTTACGGTTGCGAGTTAAGACATACCAATTATGTACCCCACCACAATTGTCATACACAATCTAATTTGAACACAATGCGGACGTGTTAATGTTTAAAATTGATAAGCAAACAAACTCCCATCGATAATGCCACCGTCATACACTTTTTTGAGTTTTGAAATCCTCGATACCTAAGTAATACATAAATATAATGAAACTCGCACTTAAGACAAAAAGTATACTATATGACTTAGGTCTTAGTGTGATATGCTATATGAAAAATTAATCTAACCTTAGTAGTCATTAAGACTTAGTAGTTATAAAACAACTACTAAGTGTTAATAGAAGATACTGATCTAGTTAGACAGAAATGTGTCAAACAAGTTTCTAAGTTGCGGAAAAATTGGCTTAGATACCAGCTGTGGCCAATAAGTTTAGAAGATAGGCTCTTTGTCCAATACCAATACGCGGACAAAAAAAGTATTATGCAAGATTTCAAGCGTTAGAAGTTAAGCCTTAAACGAGCAATTATTATGCAATCCACATAAAAATGCTGTTTAAGGTTGACCCAAACTATAAAAAGCGTAAAGTGTGAGAAAAGATTTTATCATCCTCATAACGTTAAATGTTTTTGTAAATACGATACGGTTAAAAAGCACCGCGACCGTTACCTCAAGTCAGTGACCATCGCACGTGCGAGTGGTTTACACTTTATAGTCAGAGCCAGTCGATAGACAATGTACTACGTCAGACAGTGGCGAAGGATTTTTAACAGACTCACAAAGTCGAGGTTTTATGTTTGGGTCCTTTGGTTCTTACCATCCTGGCTTATCAGGGCCATCATAGATATAATATTATGATGTTTAATTATTTAATCGTGCAATGATGCAAGCCGATGGCAGATAGGCTGATTCAAGTTTCAGTTTTATGCATAGCTAATCGCAGCTGCTGTAGCCAGTAACTTAAAAACAGATTGAGATCAACCATATTGTGCAGAATTTGAAAGCAAAGCCTAGCCTAGGCTTTGCTTTCAAATTCTGC
>JAOTAV010094093.1:0-11081 GCA_026546445.1 Cyclargus thomasi | reverse complement strand
TAAAAAAATAATATAAATTTGTCTTGTAAACAATTCATAAAAAGTTACTATTAGTTGGCGTAAAAAGAATGGCTTTAATAGACGTGAAAGCAATCCAGCTGATGTCTCATGACGTTGCCTCCATACGAAAACACTAATAAGGTGTTAAAGTTAAGTGTCACGTGACTGTTGACTGGCTGGCTATAAGCGATCATAATACCAAAATGTATGAAAGTTGGTTTGGGCGTTAACTTTCTGGAAATAAGAGGTCGTAATAACCCCCCTGATTATGTTAAAGCAGTGTGTAGCAATATACAACAATTATAATACAGTGCGAGTTAAGGTGCGAAGATTTTTTTAAAACAACTACTTTAAAACAAATACTTTTCTTCTTTTTGGAAACGTTCTCGTCATGAGCGATCTTATTGAAATTCTTACTTATATTTCAAAATTTTTTGAAACCAATAAAATCTGCTGTTTTTTTAGAAATTTATTTAAAAATATGTATTTTTATGTATAAATTGAGAAATAACGTCATGTCTTGTTAATAACAACCCTAGTAAAGAGTTTTGTCGTATTACGTCAAACTATGAATTCGAACATCTCTTCTGAGATGGTCTACTGTAGTAGTTTACTGTACACACATACCAAGAGCACACACACACGTCATATTGAGATCTCCCTGTACAAATCTATTCCCTTTATTCATAAAAATATTTAAATAATGTTAAATAATCAAGATTCGCTGTCCCTTTTTGTCGTATGACGTTTTCAATATTCCAGAAGAGGACTGCGAATCTTAAATAGTTAAATAATGTTTTAAATATTTTTCGTAGCTTCGATAGTATTGACTTTCGTTGTCGCCGGTCGTTTCAATTTTGACCTGCTTAATTTTGTTTTTTTTTTAATCCTTATTTTTTCCCTGTAAGAGGAGCAAAGAGTAAACAAACAGTTCGTAATTAATTTTATTCAAACCTTTAATTATTTTGAAAACGGTTTCGTGTTTGAACGCTAATTGTTATTTGATACAGTTTGTTAAATATTTAATTAATTGTTAGACACCGATGTCGGTACGGGGAATTCGGAAGTGGAATTTTACCTAATTGGCTTAAAAGCTAATCTGAGGGAAGATGCTTGTAAAACAAAATTTATTGAATGCAAATTATTATGATAAGTGGCTAAAAGGTATACAGAACGACAAAAATCACTGAATTTTGTTGAGAAATAAGTAAAATATCTGCGATATAAGTTTCCTGCCTATCTCTTTCTCTCGAAACTCGCTTTTTCTAAATGCTTGTTGTATTAAATTTTATCAAAAAAACTGATTGGACTACATCGTTTTTCAATAACGTAAGATTTATTTCATAAAAAAAATCATGCATATTCCATATTATGGCGTTCAAACGATATGTATTTCACCTTCTCGCTTGTTAATACTAGCTTATGCCCGTGCTTTGCTTCGGCCCGTATTAGTAGTCACACAATTTTTTTGTGTGACTATCAAAGCCGGCGCGCTCATAGTATTAAGCTCCGACTATAAATACGGGCGCCTAAGAGCCTGACCAAAAGAAATTATTAAAAACGACATTCATCTAAGTCAGCTAACACGCTATTAGTATACCAAGTTTCATGAAAACTGTTCAATAGTTTTAGCGTGTTTACGGACAAAGATCCGAAGATGGTAACTTTCACACTTTCAATGGTTAGGGCCTTTTTCACCGCTTTCTAATAAGTGTCATATAGGCTAGCCACAACTCATCCGACCGATGAAATAAGGATAACCTGTCAAGTCGGTTGTGTGTATCCGGTACTTATCAGGAAGTGGTGCCAAAGGTTCTTATACATACGGATACAGTATCAGTCTCAGAGAGAACAGTCGTAAGAGATTTCGGTCTCAAAATTAAATTACTTCTTACAACTTCGTACTCATTAATCTGTAGTACTCAAAAACAATTACGTGTTATCTCATTTGAAACAAGAATGAACCGAATCCACGTTACATGTGGAATTAATCACAGCTGTCACGCGGCAGAGATCACAGGGTCACGTGATCACGCCCTTAAAGGTCGGCAGGATCAGGACACGTCGATGTCGACTAAACGATTACCGCCCACGTAAATAACGACAAGAACTCAGGAATAATTCTCGCCGTATAGGCTCAAAGAAGGGACCAGTGGCTCTACCATGAGTTTCAAGCGATAGTATTTGTCAATACTCCATAGCGACTGCGTAAATTTTTAGGTCCGTTTCAATAGTTAGTTAACGCTTTATACTAAGAGCGTGATCAACATTTTTGAGATGCTGTTTTAAGTCATAAAGGTTTCTTTATGAAAAACATTTCCATATTTTCAATCAATCTCTTGAGTTGTACGCGCTAACTATTAATAAGGGCCGCACGGCAACATTTTACAGCACCTCTCTAAAATTGCCATGCTAAAATTTACATTGTCGATATCGAGGAACGATAAATACTATTGCTTTAAAGTAATGGAAATCCGTAGGTTTGACGTAGTATGTCATATCGACCAGAGTGACTCTGCATTGCTTACGCCCGAACTCAATAATCGATCCCAATCCATTTTTACATATCCGAGATTGAGATTTCAATCCAAAATTGTGTTTGAGTGTTGCAATAATCTATCCGCAGATAGCATTTGCTATCTGTGGATGCAATCCATCCATGGGAGGTCCGATCTAAGATCACGGATTGGTCCTCCGTATGAAAATGACAGTTCGACGGTATCCATAAACTATCCGATGATTGTAACGAATCTTTCGATCGATTCCAATCTGTGGATTGAGATCGAATGTTGGGTTCGAGCGTTAGTCGTTCGTGTATAAGAATGTTATGCTAAAGCTATCCCCACGCCGATTTGTCAGTTTATTTGAAGTCGGCCTTCTGGTTTGTTATGTCGACTGTGTGGTAGTAGGTACGCAAGTATTCGTTACCCACCTTCAGAGCGGCTTTGAGGTCGTAAGCATGCCTCGAACTGCACAGTGACGTAGGCTTACGTCGAAACCATTAATTTCGGAGACACTTATAAATCGGGTTACTGGACCTTTCTGTTTATGGAAGTTTGTTGTCGCTTGTGCGAACCAAAAAATAAAAGCCAAAATCATGCCTTATTTTTTTTATTTTTTCTCTGTGCCAGTTTTAGTATTCTCCTCACCAGTGGATCATTGTACAAAGCTTGTCGTACGTCGATCTGGTCTATCATCACCATGGTGGTCGGCTCCTTCGTCCTCTTCTTCTTGTCGATAGACTCCATGATGTCCAGGAAGTGCTCGTCTTCTGAACTGCTGTCCTGCGTCTGTGTTAACGCCTCAATGAGCTCGTTCTGTTTCTGTAATACTCTTCTTATTTCTGGCACCTGTTTTCCATTTTTCTCCTTCAAGTAATTACTCTTTAATAATCGGTTTATTTTGTCCCTCCTTTCACTGAGTTCTTTGTCTGAAAGATTACTTATTTCAGGCAAAAGATTATTATGAATATTCTCGCCGTTATTTTTATTTTTTTCTTTTCCTTTTAGCATCCTGGCGTCATCTTTTTTATGGTTTATTGTTATTGCTCTCTTATTATTATAGTATTTTGGTGTTAAACTATACGTGACTCGTCGGTGGGTCTCCATAGCGTTATTTTGAATTTTATTGTTTATGAATTTTCTGTTTAAATAACCTCCTTCTAATTTAGTTTTATCGTGAACTTTACTCCTTTCTATATAGTTTGGATATATTTCATTTTCTTTATTATGAGTTTCTTCTAAATTAGCCTTTGTTACATCTTTCGGTTGTATGTTTTTCTTTTCAACGACGTTTCTAGTTAAATGAACTATACTGTGATCAAATTCCGGTGTATGTGTGTAGGTTTTTTTTCTCGTCATGGTGAAATTATCGAGGGCGTTTCGTATGACGTCACTACTCTCTATTCTGTGTAACGTCTCGGATACTCTGTTTAAAGGTCTCACCTTTGATATACACACTGAAAGATGAGATAATCTTAGATTGTTTATCTTATTAGTAGGTTTACTAAAATCACATTTATGTTGTTAACGAGAAATCTAAGAGTATTCGTATCGTATAAAATATGTTTACTGAAATCGGTTTTAAATTGTTTACCAGACTTCGACGAAGTCATAAAGATTTTGGTTGCTTGTTTATTTATTCTGAGCGTATTTAAAATACTAAACTGATTTTAAGCTATGAAATTTTCGCACTATATCATTCTTACTAATTCAGGCTACTATTTCATCTATTTTTTCTAATAAAATTCTTGCATATGCAAAACAAATCCTTCGAGTATACAATTATATCAAAGGGTGTTCGTTCGTGGTTCGATTATGGATACTGTTGTCGACCCTGCAGGTCTCTACGGAAATACAGTACTGGGAATGTGTGGTTGGATAAAGTTTCTTTTAAAAGAGTAACACTGGCTCTATATTTTGCTTATGAGCGAGCAAAACGAGCAAATGGATACTCGTAACTATAGAACCGTCGCAAATGCGTTGCCGTCCTTTTTGATGAAGGCTACGGGAAGAAGGATAGGTTATGAAGTGTATGGAAGGAGGGCTTTCGATTCATAGTATTAAAAAAAAATATCCACAACCGAACATATAACCTCCTCGTTTTTGGAAGTCGGTGAATTAATGAGTTATTTGGGTCATTTCTACTTCAATAATAATTGTTGGATGATATAATAGTGTTATTCATGATCATGTATGTGTGGGTGTCTGCAGTGTTTCAGAGTGCAGATTTCAACTCCTTATGTTTAGTGTTAAGCTTTATGTATTTGTAGGGTTGGCACTTTTCAAATTTATCATCCAGAATATTAACGGTCTTACTAATATATATTTTTTTAATTATCGAAACAATCTCTATTTCCTTTATCTGGTATATTGAGAAAGTCACGTGAAAAAAAAAACAGCGAACTTTGAATAGTTATATGTTATACACTGTAAAAATATTTTTTAATTGGTAAAGGAATTATGTTATAAATGCAAAATTGTGTCCGTTTGTCTTTTAACTTCTCACGCCCAAACTGATTATTTTACGTACCAAGTAAAATGATGATATTTCGAGTCCCGGGTATATGATACTGTGTACTGTCATATTTTCTACTGCAGGTTTTTCGTAACCGTCGATGTTCGTTGTTCGTTATTCGGCACGATTGTCGTGCAAGCGTCGACTTAATTGTCCCTAGTACTTTACCAACTCGCCGAACAATGACGAATATGGACAAATATCGGCGAGTACGTAAGCTCGATATACACGATCGTGCTCGCGTGTCATCGCAGATTATAATGAGGAGCCGATGTCAAGGCACTTTCGCCTTTCAGACTTAAGACTTTAATGTCTGTCTGTTTGTCCGTCGGTACGGCAATAGCAGGATATTACTATTAGAATAAATTCAATATTTATGACTAGCTCAAGTACAACGAACATGTTTTTTGCTATTTCCTTCCTTAATAATATATTGATAGATTTAATGCGCTTCCAGCGGCAGCGTGACACCGGTCACCTCGGAGGCGCGGGTTCAAATCCTACCTTTACAATTCAATATAATATTCTTTAGCCAATTTTTTCACTCTCTGCTGGTACGGAACCCGTGCGCGAGTACAACCAGCGCTTGTCCGGTTTTTTTTTAAATATTTATGTAAATATCTTGAAAATGTTGAGATAAATTATACTAAAGTCTGTATTCGACATTGTTAATTAGATTTCGTCTTAATCATAATTACCGGACGCCAATTAATTTATTCTTGGAAGTCTACAACGATGAGCGATTTTGAATATTTTAATAAAAAATGCTAAAATCTCGGAATTAAGAAAATCTTTTTCAAATATTGTTTATTAATGATGTTATATACTAGCATTTGCTCGCGGCTTTGCCCGCGTGAAAGCGATTTAGCCTACGGATTTAGTAATCTCAGAAGTTATTGACCAATAATTATAAATGAAGATCTGGATCTGGAGATCAAAACTACTGGATTTTTGTAAACCGCTTAAGGATCGTAAAATAGTTTGAAATTAAAATAATGTGGATTTGATGGATAACTAGATAGACAACATACATAATGAAATCGCAAAATCACAAGATTTATCAAAATTTGATGGGAAAAATATAGCATGTACTGGAATTTTGTAAAATGTTAGTAATCCGCTTCATCCACTTACGTCTTTAAATGTTTGTTTAGTAGTTTAGACGAATGTCGGGTCTAATGGTAAAAGAATTTTTAAAAATTGAGTCAATACTTTTTGAGTAGACTCCATGTAACGAGGGGCACATCTCACACAAGTCCTGACTGACTGATTAATATTCGTCAAGCAAAAACCGTTAAAGCTACAGCCATGACATTTGGTGAGTAATATTGTTTTATTGGAAAAACACCCGCTAAGAAAGGAATTTTAAAAATTCTAACCCCTTAGGGGTAGAATTTTTAACAACCCTTATTTGGTTGAAAGTTTGTATCAAAGTTCGTCATTTGTTCTGTTAAAGACATAAAATTTTATTTCTGAGCTACTGATTCAAAGTAAATGAATACGTCTTTGAGCATGTTTTGAAATTCTACCCCTACGAGGGTCTGCTAAGGGGGTCAAAGTTTCTATGAATTTTTCTACGAAAGTTCGTCATTTCTTAAGTTAGAGACCTAAAATTTTGTTTCTGAGCTGCTGATTCAAAATGTATAATAACTTGTTTGAACTTGTTTAAGGGTTTTATGAAATTTTACTCCCAGAGGGTGAAGAAATAGGGGTTGAAAGTTTGTATGAAAATACTTCTTAACGCGAGCGAAGCCCCGGGAAAGGGCTAGTCTATATATATACTCTATAACATGTTCTCCTTAATGTCTAAATACATTACACAGATATAATGCTCTCGTATCTAACACCCCTGCAGCCCACGCGCGTCTGGTCTACGGGGATAAACAATACAAATACATTTCGATCTTTTGTTTGTTTCGCAAGTTTTCCTCAATAATAAAAATAAATCCGCCGTTCCTCAATAACGTGAGTGTTTCGATCGAAATAATTAGCTCTTCACTTGTTTCGATTGCTTCGACGCCGTTTGTTATCTTAATTTATTGTTTCGCTAGCTTTTGCCCGCGACTACGTCCGCGTGAAACTTTGTAAATTATTCGTTTTTTTTTTATTTACAACATTTTTGATTACCGCTCGGCTCCTATTGGTCGTAACGTGATGTTATATAATCTATAGCCTTCCTAAATAAATGGAGTAACCAACAAAAAAAGATTTTTTTTGATTCCGACCAGTTCCAGATTTTAGCGCGTTCAAACAAAATCTTTAGCTTTATATTAGTATAAGTATAGGTTATGTTTTTACTTGCGGCTTCGCTCTCTTTGAATGGGTAACAAATTTACTCATATTTTTACATAAATCAAAAATAATTTGTCTATGGTTCTATTAAAATCTTCTATTACTAAAGAGGAAATATTTCTACTTTTATATGTTTGCTACAAAAACACGTAACGATCCGATTTCAAAAGTTCTTTCACTGTTAGACTTGCTACCAGTGGCGTAACTATACCGTTCGAGGCCCGTGGCAAATTCGTTTAATACAATACAAAAACACGTCAATCGATTATTTTAAAAAATAACCGCTCGCCACTTGTCTACCCAGGCTGATCGGTGGCCCCTGCCGGCTGGGGGGCCGTGGCATTTTGCCGGCTTGCCACTATGTAGTTACGCCACTGCTTGCTACATTATCACAGAGTGACATAGGCTGTATATAATATTATCTAGAAAATCTGCCAAGTGCGAGTTGGACTCACTTACGAATTAAAGGTTCTATAATCTGTATACAGTACATACATGTTAGGGAAACAGCTCACTCAGAACATCGGATTCTTTTATTCCGATTTATTTCTCCTGTCGGATAAATCATTTCGACGCGGGCAAAGTCGCGGGATAATAATCCTATTATAAATATTTTTAGTCCACTAATTTGCATTTAATTAGCATTTCGCATTTAATATTTTCTTACATACCTATTCTCTTATCTCGTAAAAAAAAACTCAAAAGGCTATGCCAGTTTTGTAAAATCGATTTTCGTTTAAAATATAAATTTAAACGTGACTTACAGTGTACACAACATAATAATAGTAGTAAAATATGTTTTGCCATCACTTTCGTTTTACGATATTGCTTCTGTTTATGACGATTGAGCGATAAAGGGCTCTTTACACGTAGTTACCGATCTGACCGTAAGACCGTCCCTTCCAGTGCGTGTACACGAAGACATATCGTACCAGTGAAGGATCTATATATTAATACGAGAGCGAAAACTTTGTAACCCTTTTTACGAAAGACGCGTAGGTGTGAACGCATGAAATTTCACCCAGTTATAGTTAATATGGAGGAGGAGCGTGGAATACCAATATTATTTTAAAATATGTTTTAATATTGCACATTTTTAATAAATAAAACGCTACGCACACGACACAGACATTTTGACATGACACGATAATCATACGCGAAAATACTACTTGTTTATGGTTGATATCTGTGAATCTTTTTTTTATAAAAAATTAATGGCCTGGTACATACTCTCGAAAAACATAACCCTCCTTGTGGCGCAGTTAGGTAAAACGAATTAAACTGCATTTGTAAACTAGAAACAGAAATACTAGGTTTTACTTGATTTTACTCTTACGGTTCGGAACACAACAATTATTGTTTGTATTTGGTTGGTTGTGTGTATTAACCTTGTTAATGTGTATTTGGTCCTTCCAGGTGATCCGCGGTGTGCACCTGGAGCCGGCGCACATCCTCAAACGTCGCAGTATAGACCAGCCACTTAGAATAAGCATTTTCTACGACCACTCTGTATATAGGTAAGTTGAGTTGGCGGCTCTGAAGTTATGTAAATACAAAAATGTATGCGCAAAATGTACCTGAACTTTAGATTTCTCACCAGCACCTAAGACAGCTTACAGGTGAAATCATAGAGCTAGACAGCTTACAAGAAAATCTTATTGTTCTATGCTCTTCTATCGTCTTATACAGGTCTGCTGCGGGTACATACCCAACCATTTTGTGGATGTGCCTATAGCCTTCCACGAAATGTGGACTAACCAAAAAAAAAAGAATTTTTTCAATGCCGGGCAGTTAGTTCATGAGATTAGCGAGTTCGAACAAACAAATAGTTCAGCTTTATATTATAAGTGGCTAATGATGAAAGAATTTTTGAAATCGGTTCAGTAGATTACCCGCCTCAAACATACAAACACTTAACTCACAAACGCTTATCCTCTTTATAACATTGTTTTTTAGGGGTAAGCGAGCAGACGGGCAACCTGATAAAAAGCATTTTCCGTCACCCATGGACACTCGTAACATCCGAAGAGTCGTAAGTGCGTTGCCGGCCTTTATGAAGGAATGGGAATAGGGATAGGAGGATTAGGGAAATTGGGCCTTGAGCACAATGCCGTATCACGCCAGTTTTCTCTGAGGCCGTGGTATCACTTCGTTCGAGCCGGCCCATTCGTGCCGAAGTATGGCTCTCTCACACTACACTGCCATATTGCAAAGTACTGCGACTTGTGATTTAAATTCTTATTAACCAACTGTTTATAATAAAATTTATTTTGTTTCAGATTAGATCCAGATAAGTTTTTCATGATAAATGTAAGTATATTTTCATACATAATATAGTAGCAATTTTATCCAGGGTCTTTTAATTTTTCGGCCCAAAAATAGATCGAATTTATTCAAGTATTGCTATTTTAAATTTAAATTGCTTAGCTATTTTAAATTGCTATTTAAAAGATTTAATTTATCTAAATGTTGCTATTTTTATATTCCAGAATACAATTTTACCGGAGGCTGTGAAGTTTTGGGAGGAAGCTTTAAAAGTTAGGAAGACTGGAGGGCCGATAAGACTTAATAGGTAAGTGAGTTATCATAAGAGATGTACATGATGTTGCCGCTCTCATTGTGAAGATAGCAATTTTCACTAAATTTTTTATTAACCCCTTTAGACTTTAGTCATAAGAATATTTAAACATTGTAGCTAATAAAGATTCGCTGGCCTTTTCTGGAACATTGACACGTCACACGACAGAAAGGGACAGACAACATTGATTAACTAAACACTGCTTAAGTATTTTTATGAATATAGTGGTAAGATTATTTTTAAGCGCTGTTGTAGTGCTAAATTAAAAACTATAAAACTGGCAGTAGATCGTGGATTTAAATTTTATTAAAATTTTCATAAAATCATTGGAAATCTTTCTTTTTGCACCTCGGGTGTCAAACCCAAAGGTAAGAGCCTTTATTACTTTTTCCATATTATTTTTCACAAATAAAGTAACTTAATAGTAACCAACTTTTAAAATCGATGTTAAGGTATTAAAGTTGAGCTTTTAACCTTTCAAAGTCTGCGATTAGAGCTTATCCATTACATTTTAGTATCTCATAATGGATATTGGATAACTAGATTATATTTTAGGTTCAAATCATGTTCTGCTTTTTTGACGTTTCAGCTTACAACTTTAAGTTAGGATTTACAAATGAAAACAGCATTTTCAAAGTAACATTTATTGTGTATAACAATACAATATATTTACATTAAATAAATACTGATAGGAATATGTACAATTGTATGTTATTCAGCATTCCAGAGGAGATCAAAATGTAACATTTAATAATTAGCTTAGCTAATGATTTAAGAAATAAAGGACCTGTTTCACCGCATACTAATAAAGTTCCTGTTGGGTTATCCACAACTTTTTTAAAGATTCTCCGTACAACATCTGTCAAGAAAAAGTTGTTGATAGACTATCTGTGAGCGGTGTAACAGCCCCTACACATTGCTTGCCTTCTTGCTAATTGTAAAGCAGCTTTATAAATATATTTTTTTAAGATATATATTATATCTTTTTTTTAACATATTATTAGGGCCTCTTTCACAATCTCCAAGTATAGTCTTGAGTAGTTACTTGTCAAGTATCGTTAATTGACAAGTTAAACTTACAAGTACCTTTTGTCAGTCTATACATATACTTAATAATCTATAATCTATATATATAAAAATGAAACCAATTTTCCTTGGTCACGGCATCACGCGTGTAAGACTGGACGGATTTCAC